>LR563781.1:0-120136 GCA_900536345.3 Caenorhabditis sp. 39 LS-2015 | reverse complement strand
AGCTGAGAGGACACAGTTGAAAAGAGCATTTACGAGATGAAAGAGTGTAAATGATCCGAGTCGAGGAGGAGACAAAGACAAACACAAATAAGGCAACAAGTAGGCGAACGGGGGAAGAGAGAAAGAGAGAGGGAATGAATGAATGTATCCGGCGACGGAGCAGCAGCAGCAGGTAGGACAGGTACAAACAAACGCGAACGAGTGAAACATTCGTCGGAAACAACAACATCAACAGCGAGTAGTACATAATCAACCGATTAGCCCCCGGGGCCGTGGCCGATGAGATTGGATTAGTACAGTGCAATTTGCATATATCTCCTCTGAAGCGGCGGCTCCCGAATCGTGTGTGCTCAGATTGACTGGCGCGTGGAAGCGAGCAGGCAGTCAGGCTGGTGGAATATGAGCAAACAGAATGATAAACACACGGTATGGAAAGATGGAATGAGGAGACAGAAGAGACATTATTATGCATGCAGAAGACGATGTCCGGAAAAAGGAAAAAGGATATGGAAGGGAACGGCTATTCGAACGACGATGGACGGACAGTTCCATAAGATCAGCTACTGATCCAACTTTCGAAATGTTAGAAATTGGATGGCGACTTTTCAAAAGCGGAGATGAATCAGAAATGTAGCACCTGAAAGGACCTAAAGAATGAAGACATTGCCGTACTTCTTTACTGATGTAATCAGAAAATCGAAAACTTGTAACTAGTCTGTTGCTCGAGATTTCTATAAGCTACAGTCTCCAACAAGATGCGGATCTTGAAATAGCTTGATTGAACACCTGAATTCTCACCCTGGACCTTTTTTACTTCTCCCCATCTCGAAATCTCGGTCAAATAAATTGTTTTGCAAAGATTTGTAGCCATCGCTTGCTTCGTTTGTTATCCTACACTGCCTCCACACAACAACTCCTCTCCTTCCTTCCTCCATTCCGTTCTCTTCATCTATCGGATACAACTGTCCCGTGTGACTCTTTCCGTGTTTTTTGCTGCTCCGTACTCTGAATCATATGCTCCTCCTCCTCCTGCTCTATCTCTCTAATTTGTTCCCGATTGCAATCTGCAGATAGATCAGTTCGATTCCCTCTTTTCTACTCTTCCTGCTTCTCTTCCTCCTCGTCCCACTGTTTGATTTCGATCAGCTCTTTCCCTCTCGAGATTTCTCGTGGTCAGTCGGAGCAGATCGGCCAGAGAGCGGGTATTTGCAATGGCTGCATGAGATGTGGGCGGAGAAGTGATAAAAATGATAAGCGGGGGATGGATGGATGACCAGCTGGAGCAGGAGGAAGAGAGCCAACGATGAGTCAGAGAGAGGTCAACCGAAGGGGTGAGATGTCAAAGATGAAAGAGTAGCTTCTTGACAAATTTTGAACCTTGGAGATATCCGAGGAACCAGAAGAAGGGGAAGATGGAGAAGAAAAAGATAGAGATCTCCAAACACTGATCAGAAGTGGAATGTAGGCTGACTCATCGCGAACTCAAGGTTCACCTTCCAATCAATTGCTCTGTAGTCATATTCAAGGCACATTTTGAACTTGTTCGAGGCACAGCAATCGTACCTTGATCAAAACAAAAAATTTTCAAACTTTTCCAACTTTCTCATCAAAAAAGTCCATGTTTTCAGCGTAGTTTTCAGTTTTCCCATGGCGGGTCTGTCTCGATACGACTTTTGTATGTCCTCATTTCCGGGTACACTTTTCGAAAGTCCAGGGTTCCTTTCCCGTCGATGGGAAACATAGTGATGTCTGCCTATTCAAGGTTTCCCACAAGGAAACTATAATCCAGAGATCCCCACGGAAGTCGAGTCGAAGTGGACAAAACGCCTCCGGAACCACTGACTTATAATGGAGTTTTTGAAAGACGTCGACAACTTTGACGACGTGAAAGATTCAAAATTAGATTATGACTTCATCGGGAACTCGTACTCAAACTACAAAATGATTCCCCAGGTGGCCGCCTCCGTGGAATCCAAGTCGGGCATATTCGGAACTCTAGACGGAAACGACGCTTATTCCCGTATAATACGTTCATTTTTTGCGTATTTATCGAATTGGGGTTCTCTGACAAGTAATTGACCGAATTCGATTGTGCTGTTGTTAAGACTGATTGAACCCGCTCAAGAAGTAGCCTCGCGACATCTATCCCACATTTCTGATATTTCAAACATGGTGCCATACCAAATCGACAAAGCCAGATTTTATTGAAACAAATAAAAATCCGACGGCAAATCGTGAAAATAGAGACGAATCTTGGAGTAACACCTCACGAATTGTATCCATAGACAGACATAACGAGGCGGATCAAAAGGAGTGGAAGGGGTGGGAGAGAGGGGCGGAAGGGAGGAATGTCAGACGGGGGATATGACAAACAGTTCAATTGCAGCTGGGGTGAAGGGATGACAAGATGAGGAGGAAGAGGAGGGCGAGAGATCCGGCTCTAGAGAGATCTAATTCTTATTACAGTTAATGTTCAATGAAGGGAGAGAAGGCATCCGAGAGACGGCGGCTAGTCCTCGTAGGTGACAACCACTGGAAGACTTCCACGGGATGATTCGGCTTCTCGGGCACGTCGCAATGCGAGGATCGACTCGGTGAGGTTGTCGATGAGTTGCTCTGAAAACATTATCGATGAAGATATGGTACTGCTGTCATCAGATGATTACCTCTATCCTCTGGAGCATTTCTCTTCATCAGACCGAACTCGGTGCCTCCCATTCTATCAAAAGAGCGTTTTCTCTTGAAGAAGTCGCTGTTGTCCAATCGATCGAACGCCTTCTTCGCCGGAACTGCATACGTATCAACGGAGCGCTTGAAGATGTGACCGTAGTCCTCGTTCATGAAGTTTTCTTCATCGAAACGGTCGAAACGTTTGGCGCCGAAGGAGAAGACGCCCGAGTTGTCGAACCGATCGAATGCTCGCTTGACGAGACGACGATCGGCAGAAGACCCGGAAGAGGAAGAGGGAAGGATCACGTACGGATAGGCGGCGGCGAATCCGAAGAGGAGAACCTGAAAGATCACGTGGTCAGATGGCAGGGGGGAATGTGTGGAATCTGGAGGGGAGAGAGTGTAAACTAGAAGAAGATTAATCTTGAACCCAGAGGGAATGATCCCGGAACAAACCTGCAGGATGAGCAGTTGGAGGGGAGTTGATGGGAGGAGAAGCTTCTGACTCATGTCGCTTTTGTTACCTGCAAACAGAATTTGGTTTATGGTAAGTGACTGGAATTACAATGAGAAACGGGAGCAAGGAACGGGTCCGTTCTATCTAAGAAGTGAGAGTGAAGACGTTAGATGTCATGTTCGCACCTCCTCTCCGTCCGAGAGGCGGGCGGAACAAGTGGGATCAGATTGTCAGAAGGTGATGAAATGTGGGGTGAGGGGCGGGGTCTCGGGATGAAAGAAACTGATGCAAGAATTGGCAGAAGCCATTGAGAAATGATTCCGAACTCTCCGCTCTCATCTTCGTTAAATACATCCGGGAGAAAGGGGCGGGGCTTAGGAACGAGTAGAAGACACAAATTAGCACGGTGGGTGGTGACGCGTCTCTTTCCCTATAGAGTTTTGTATTCAGAGACAAACGGGAACTTCTCTTCTTTCCAGATGACGATGCGATGCACTAGAGGGTTGCTGACGTGGAATAGCAGGCAGAAAACGGCAGAGGAGACCCGATTCACTGGGGGTTTTATACTATACGAAACGTGAATGGGATGTTTGAAGTGGCTGGATACGACACGAAAACAAGGTGCTAACGACTTGTCAAACTGACGGATCCCTGGAAACTCTGTCCAGATGACGTGGTCCGTTGGAAAAGGATAAGAGGGGGAAGGGGGAAGGGAAGTGGATCGAATCCCTAATACCCATAAGCTCATTACGTAGTCGGACAATCAATGTGGGGGCAATGAAACATGGCGGAGGGAGACTTCATTTTTTGAAATTTCCGAAATCTGCTGGATCTCTGGAATTATGGCTTCTGAAGTGAAGCCCTTTATCAGAGTGACATTCCTGTTTAGACTGGAAGCAAGAGTTGCAATGCACTCAGAAGGGGCAGCATTCAAGCGGAAAGGGGACATGTTCTGAACGGTTTGACCGCAGAAGGCACATCCCAAATGGACAGAACAAAAGATGATGAAGAAGAAGGCGAAAGTGACTTCTTCTTCTTCTTCTTCCTCTTCGGATCAGATGAATGCTAATGTTTTCCAGTGGGTGCCACGCCACGAGGAGAAAATGGGCGGAGCCTCAGTCGTCGCGTGGAAAAGTTAATTGAAAAAGTTAGGAAGGACGGGTGTGCTCTCGAGGCACGGAGCACGGAGCACATGGATATTGTTCGACGTGTTTCAGCTGCTCCCGGAGTGAAAGGAATTCGAGAAGAAGAGAGGAGAATGTGTCACGAGAAGAAGAAGAAGAGGAACAAGTGAGAAGTGAGTATTTAGGAGAAAAGGGAGATTAAAGTCTCAAAAAGAGATGATGGATGCTTTGTTACTCTATGGTAATCTCCCGCCACTATCACATTTTTTTGACATTTGGACGTGGCGGCCGAAGTGTTTCGGTCGGAAAAGGTGGGCCATTGGCAGGATATAGTCTCTGAAGTGCACACGATACTTCCCGAAAAGGCCACTTTCGGAAGTCCCTGGGACCTTTTCCGCTCTTTGAACTGAGCTCTTAGTCAAATAAAAAGTGGATATTCCCCTGCCCCTCGAGCCCTTATGGACTGCGGATTGAAATTCGAAATTCGAAAATTGAAAATTGAAAAACAATTTGTGAAATGTATACGAGTGGATGACGTGGCAGAGCAACCCAACATAACCGCATTATATATGAAAGGTCAGTCGGGAGCCGGGCCCCGCCCTCTGCGAAGTGACTCATTCCTTTACACCTTTCACACCTATCCGCTCCCCCACTTCCCGCGGGAAAACCAAGCAAACAGAGGAGAAGAAGTGCTCCAGAAGACTGGTCATTCGTGCCAAACATTCTTCGGGAAAAAGGGAAGGGAAGTTTATTTTGAAAGGTTGAGAAGGTCTCCATTTCCACTACGTCATTCTAAAAATAGGCGTTGGATCGACGGATCGGACTGAATGAATGAACAAGTGATTCAGGCAGCCAACCCAGTCACTCATAGAGAAATTAGTTAGTTAAGGAGGTTAGTCATCGGATGAAAGAACCTGTTCTGACTAGACACAAGTTGCTGCTATTCTGAGCAGAGACAAGAAAGGAATGTACCATGTGCAATTGACAGTCGGAAGAGGAAGTGCAGCAAGATCGAAGACTGGGAGACACGTTTACGAGGCATATATGGGCCCACGCCGGGACTTTGAAGAACTGGATCCTCGGAGCAGCGGAGCAAGAGCTTAGAGTCCAAATTAGATCTGACCTCACCCGCACTCGCGAACTATTAACATTCAGCCTCAGTGCACACCTCGAATTAGTATGCAAACGCCGGAAGTCGCGATGATCAGTGATGATGCGATTAGAAACAGATGACACACACCCAGGAGAAAGTGTCTTAATGAAGACAGTAGTCAGTCACTGATACTTGGCACCGTGCCAGACCATTCTCTATTGGTCTTTCTGCTGCAAAACAAAGAGAGGAAGTAGGAATGCGGAAGGCGACACCTCCGTGAATTCCGATGCCGCCATCGCCGTCCTCTTCATCATCATCATCACCTTCTCACCGAAGGTGTCAGCGGACGGGTCGTCGCATCATATAATCACGAGACAACAATCAACGGAAACATGTTTGCGGTGGGGGCGAAGAGGCCCGGAAACAGAAGGCGTGACGTCGCGCCCGTGGGCGGAGAGGACGGGTATCGAAGGAGAAGATGGGGAAGAAGAAGGAGCAGTTGAGCCGTGACAGCCAGGACTCCCGAGAGAAAATGAACATGAGGAAGGGGGAGGGGCTTGACTTTTGAATTCTTGTTGTTTTCGAAAAGTGAAGAGGGTGTCAAGTTTATATATGGAACAGGGAAAGCAAGTGGTGGGAGGGGAAGGGAGCAGATTGATGCATACACAATCGGAGAGCTTTTCTTGAAGGGAAGAAGTGGGACAAGGGGATCAAGAATCGAACACTGAACAGAAAACATTTCCATCTGAAATTCAGAGAATACTGACATTCAAAGCCAACATCATGGCTTATTTCTTAGAGTGAGAATATAATAATTGTCCCCATTTTCAGGTCCCTAGGGGGTCGAGGCTGGCAAGGAATCGACTGATAAGAGGAGGAGACGGGCGGCCGTTGTTATCAGCTTATCAGTGTAGCGGTAGACAGGAAGAGGTAGCTTATGAAACCGAACAAAGCAGTTCTGAACAGCCGCGAGTATTCCAGTATCATCGGTCAGAACCCGAACGTTGTCGTCGTCTCCGTCTAATTGAATTTCACAACTGAGCAAAATCCGGGAGGTTTTTGAAAAAGTTCAACTTAAACGAATTTGGAATACGGATGAATGACGACGTCGAAATTTGAATTGAAGAGCGGCGAGGGAAGGTGTGGGAGTAGAAGGGGGCGGAGCCAGAGTCGACGACATGGCACTTCTGGGAAGACGTGAAACATGCGAAATGGAGGGAGACGGTCGATGGAAATGAACAGAATGTTCTGCAGTAATGGGCGATGACGTGGGCAATACACTTGGATCTGCTTCCCTTTTCTGATTGTGGATGGCTGGCTGGCTGGATGACGACTACAATTCTCGCTTGGCAGCTGTTTATTTACCGTGTCCTTTATCCAGACTAAATTGAGAGAAAAATGTTGGGAGATGAAAGAATAATCGAGCAGTTCTTTTCATGCGTCTCCAGTCAATCGGAAGTTTGTCTCCGAGAGCGAGAAAGAGCGAAGAGTGAGTTGTGACTGGCTGAGGTGAGTAAGTGCCTCCTGAGAACCAAACACAACTTATCAGCCGGTCACCTGATTCTGATTCTGACTTCTTTCTCCGTTGATTACATTCTCCGCATAAGTGCATAATGTATCCCATATTCAGAATGTGTTTCCGGGCGAAACGAGAGGAAACAAAATGAAATGGAATGAGTGAAACTAAATTAAATGTGTGCTCCCTTCCTGTTACGCAACCATCGAAATGAATTAAACGAGCACATCCGGAGCATCCGGAGAAGAGCCGTCGCGGAGCCCCCCAGGAGTCTCTTTTTGTTGTCTCTCTCTCTCTTTCCATTTCAAATTGGTCTGCTCTCCGTCCGTCCAACTAACAGAGCAGAGTTTCCCAACTGATTAGTCTTCGGTGTTGTCCCTCCGGATCCCGTCGATGACGTTAATCCAATACTATTACGGTGACACAGAAATAGGAAAAACGAAAAACAAAAGAGACGGATTTGAGTTGAGGAGCATTTGAGGGGGCAGGGGCAGTTGAGTGGATTCGAGAAGAGGTCAGACGATCAGAGATTGCCGAAAGAGTTTCCACCTGAACGAAACGAAACGGGGAATTGGCCGACGGAGAAAAGACGGAAACGGCTGCGGAGGAAACGAAACGGAAGGACTTTTTGAACTCGGAGAAGTCTCCGGCGAGACGGACTCGTTCGCAGTGGTGAGACCAACTTAGGTGAAGTAGGCAGCATGATCATGATAGCTTGTGTCATAATATCTACAGTAATCTATTCTCTCCAAAGCCCTGGCAAAGACAGCTGTGATCTCCGCAAACCGATAGCTGATCATCGCTCGAATTACTCAGAACTTATCCGCAATCTCAAGAGTCGTCTACTCGCTTCTCCACTTTCAAATTTCAATTTCTTCGAACCGAGCGAGGAAGGCCCCCGCATGCCCTCTCGTCCTCTTCAGACAGCTCTTCCGAATCTGTTGACACATCCCCTTCGCCATCCCGTGATTCATCTCTCGACACGTCTTCTGGAGAGCACATGTATACTATTTATGGAACTTTGTTGTCTTATAAGAGAGATTACACGACAACTTGATGAAATCTCGAAACTTTCGATCGGAAGACGAAAGAATCAGAATTCATCGAATCAATCAGAATCGGTGTGGCGTGTCGTGTCGTCTGTCTGCGAACCGTAGATAAATAAATAACAATGGAACGGACATTACTCTTTGATCACAGAGATCTGGCCAACGACTGAACCCTTTCTTCTTTGAAAAACAATTCGCGGCGCCGCTACAAACATAATGATAACATTATGGAATGCGTGTGATCGCGCGCCGTTGTCACAAATGATAAATGTCATTGGGTGGCGCCATGAAGATTCGTTCCGTCGGAAACGGATGGAACCTGCGTTGCAGAAGGGGATTCTGCAACGGAGAAATGCAGGTGACTAACGGAGCACGCATAGCACTCAACGCCGCCTAATTAGGTGACGCAATGAAGAGGAAAAGCGTGTGTGGAGGAGACTGATTAGGAATCGGAACGAAGAGAAAAAACAAAAAGAGACGAAGATTGGGATCTAGAAGAGAGCAAAGACTTTCAGAGACAATCGACATTCGACGAACCGATTTTTGGTTTCGGAGATGGGAAAAACTGATCGTTTCAGAGGCAATGATTGTATCTGAATCAGATGAATTAGTCATGGCTGCTCCAGAATCTTGAGAAACTTGGAAATGAGGAAGTGGTCGCAGTTTCTCCC
This sequence comes from Caenorhabditis sp. 39 LS-2015, assembly GCA_900536345.3. NCBI lineage: Eukaryota > Metazoa > Nematoda > Chromadorea > Rhabditida > Rhabditidae > Caenorhabditis > Caenorhabditis waitukubuli. Next base: position 111,556 of record LR563781.1, on the reverse strand, counting down.
CGGATGTCTAGTGGCCGCCTAACTCGATTATCGGCCACTTGACCACATGGGTTCGCCGGGATTATAAAAAAGTTTCAAACGAAAAATATGATTATTTTCACCCCCAACAATATATTCTCCTGAGCTGAAGTTTTAGGCAAATTTGATTAAGAAAAACGAAAAGTTGTCCGTGTTCCAAGATTGTCCGAAACTTGTCAGACATCAACATTTTCTCGAAAACCAAAATGCCAAAAGACTACGTCAAACTACGGCTGTGAGGTTAGAAAACATAAAAAACAGGTGAAAGATGATTCAGGTGAAAACAGAAACTCGAAGAGCCTGTTGTTGTTATTCGGAGAATTAAAAGAGGCTGAAACGAGAAGGAACGGGAGAATTTGCATGAAATCTAGATGGGATGACGGGAAAATTGAAGACGTTCGGTGGAAGGCATCGATTACAGACGGGCGGTGCACCAGCCGACAGAGTCCGAGAAGTTCGCAAAATGAGGAAAGGGACGGACGTCTCGATCGGGTCGGATACAGAAACTTGTTCCCCCAATGCTGCACGCACGCACCCTCCCATTTACTACTACGATTACTTTACAAGTGTTTTTCGCTGAAATCATTGGAATTTTTACACTTTTCCTTTACTTTTTCCAGCATTCTTTGTATGTTTCCGCTTTTCTTCAGAATTTTACATTTCACATGGAATTTTCAACGTCGAACTTTGGTTACTATGTCGCTAGTTGGATTGCAGCAGACTCGTTCTTCGGCGGTGAACATTTCATTAGAATACAGGAAAGCGGATGGATAATGGAACAGACTCTAACGTCCGTTGAGCAATCAGAAGTCTAGAAGTCGTACTCCTCGTCAGAATCCAACTCGTTGCGCCGGCGATCGAACTTGACGGATGTGGCTTTCTGAGTTTGTGCCGAGACGCGTTCCATCAGATTTTTCAAGCCGTCGTCGCTCATTTTTCCAGAAATTTGTCCTCTTCTGAAAGTACAAAACGTTTCACGTTGATTCTGCCCTTTTTGTCGACACTTTTGCTCTTTTTACATAAAAGCCATCAAATGAGCTAGTGGAGTAAATTGGAATCGACTTACCTGGCCATGTTAATCAAAGTCGCCTCGACCATCTGAGCCTTCTCTGGCTTGGCAACAGCCAGATTGCTGAGTCGTTGCATTGCTGCCTGATCGAGAATCTAAAAGACACCATCTACAGTTGAATTGCTTACTGATCGGTTACCTGGGAAATCATGCTGTTCTTGGCCGTTTCCTGATTTTCAGCTTGCTGCCGTGCTTTTTCTTGTGCATCCTGTAAAAAATGTCATAAACTTCAAATATAATTACGGGATTTCCGGGAAAATCATGAAATCACCTGGGACGGTTGCATGTTTGAAGCTGCTTGGGCATCCATTGTGGAAAGAATTTGAGTGCACTGAAAACATTTGGTTAACCAATTTTTAATGTAAAAAAAAACAAAAATAACTAAGCTTCTCGTGAATTCTTTAAAGAAAAATTAAAGATGTGAATTGTGATTCGAGAGAATTCGGCAAAACGGTCGTTTGTGAAAGCATGCTCCACTGCAACGAGGAGTGTAATGTCTGCGTCTCTGCTAGAAATACACACAACTAAATAAATGTCATGAGGTTGAAATTAATGTTTTCGAAGGAAAAAACAATGAAAATGGACCAAAAACATCGAAAATCAATTATATTGACAACAATTCGACAGTAAGCAAAGCAAAAAACTAAAGGAACATGTTAATCGGTACGAGACCAAGTCAATCAAAAACAAGCATGCGTCTTCAGCTACCGTATCTCACAATTTACCCAAGCTTCCATTTTTTAATTTTCGTTTTATTTCGGAAAATCCGGAAACAAGCTTCAGCTTGCTTTTTCGGTTTTTCTGAAAAATTACGGTTTTTATTTTGCTAAAATTCAAGTGTTCTTTCTGAAATCGGTTTCTCGAAATGGGAAAGAGACATAAAGGAAATAGAAAGGTAATGATTTGGCCTATTTTGGATTATCTAATTTTGAAATTGATTGTTTTCAGGCGGGAAAAGGCGGAACAGAAGACACAAAGGGAGGCCGGAGTGGACGAGAGTCTCGGAGACCTGATCGAAATGTCACAGTGACGGAACCAGCGGAATCTACAGAAACAGTTGTGACAGAGTGGGTTTTCTGGAACTTGATGTGTATTGAAAAATATCAAATTTAGGAACGAAAGCATAGTCCTTCCCAGCGTAGATCTCACAATCGAGGAACGGAAAAATGTCGAAAACGCATTTTCCATTCTTCGCGTGACTCCGGAGAAGCAAGTCGAATCAGTTGTCGCTTTGGAACTGAAACCGGAACAGCTGGGCAACGTGGAGGCTGTTGAGGAGAGCAGAGCTGTTGATGAAAACAAGGAAAACGAAGAGGGCATTATGGAACACGAGGTCGTCGACGAACCGGATGCTGCACCCGCTACCGAGGAACACACGTGCAATATATCTGAGCATTCAGTATCGAGCCGACACTCGAGTAAGAAGCCACGTGGCGAAAAGCGTGAAAAAGTGAAAACGGTTTACGAATGGGAACAATTGGTATCATTTGAAAGTGGAGATATGGTGCTAAAGGATAGTTTCAGGACAACGAAGTCAATACTTCGCGCGCAATTTTCATCAGAAATTATTACGGAAAGTTTGCCGGTCTTCTCGATTTCATTGATCCAGAAGTCAGATTCGCAGCTGGTGTTGGTCCTTGTGAAACTTTTGATTCTGAAGGATTCCTTGGACTTCTTAACAAAATGAAGGAGCAAAAATTCCAGTCACCGTGGCCATTTGAAGAGAAACATTTTGAACCTTCTGACGAAGAACTGCGCTTACTGTTCGCAGTAAGTCAATTTACCGTTTTAATGGAATCATCCCGTCTTTCAGGAAATTCAAGAGAAAGTCAAGCTCTGTCTGCTGCTCGCTTGCACGGAACGCTGTTACGAATTCAAAAGTATCAGAAAGTCTTTTCCTATAACTTCTTTATGGGAAACTGTATGTCATACGAAAACTATAGCAATAAAATAATATTTTACAGGAGATCGATGCTCTGAAAGAACTGAAAACTCTCAAAGTCATCATTTACGAGATGAAGGCTTTTGTTGAGAAGCAGGACGCCGTCACCGGGCATGGCCGTTTCTGGGAAGAAATGAACGAGTATTTCGAAGTTATTACTCCAGCACTGGAAAGTTTTGATTCTGATGCATTGGCCGCTTACCGCGTGACGGATTCCTTGGCAACGCTGTACGGACGACAGATGCACGGCTTGGAAATCACCGAAGAACAAGTTTACGAGGTAAGCGAAGAGATAAGTTGTGCCTCGAAACGGCTCTTTTAGATGCTGGAAGCAAGTCTGGAAACCGAAGGATACGGCGATTTTCCATCAACGATGCTCCATTGCCCTTCTGTGTTCACTTCTGCCAGGCAGTTGAAACTGTGAGAACTGTCACTAATCCTGGGGAATCATAAAATCAATGTTTTTAGAATTGTCCCGAAACTTGACAAAATGTCAGAAGTGAAAGACATTCGTGTGAAGGAGGCAGGTATTCAGGCAGTTACTCAAATCATCAGCGGACTCGACAATGTTATGGAAATAATGGAAGAGTTCCGGGACGAGCCGAAGTTGAGCATGAAGAAAATGTTCGGATTCGATCCGGAAAATGTTGAACTGTTTAAGTCACGGACGATCAAACGGGCCGAGTACCTGAACATTTTCTATGCAGCTATTCCGGCGAAACATGACGAAGAGGCGAGTCAGGGTTTCCATATGTATTCAAAGAGCATTATTTTTCAGTATGAGTTCCAAGACGAACAAATTGTCTCAGCCCTGCTTTCCTTCTATCTTCTCTTCCCTGCGTACGAAGTGAACATGATTCTCTTCAAAATTCTTTCATCTAATGAACGGGAAGCGTTTGTATTTGCAGATAAAGAAATGATTAAGAGAGTGAGCGAACCTGAACATTTTAACTTCTAATCATCTATTTCAGGCCTTACTGAAACTTCCATTGGAAATCAGAGAAAAACTCGAAGTGGGCGAAGAGTTTTCGACGGGCGAAATTACTGATAATCAAGACAGTATGTACTTTCAAGTCAAGAACGCAATTCGAGGTGATCCGAGAAAACCATTCGAAGATAGTCAGCTGGACAGTTTCTTCTTCGGTTCGTTTTTTTTAATGAACGTCTCATTCTGGCGAATCATTTTCTAGTTGTAAGTCTAAATTTAGTTTCTGTTTACAGCCAACAAAAAGGACCCCATAGTCTCCGTGGAACGATCTCTGCGAATGTGCATAAAACTCATCGAGGCGGGTTTAAACCAGAGGAACGCTGCAACTGTTCTCAATCTGCTCCGGCGTAAAGTCTATAAGAAAATGGGCATCTCGGCGAAATTCTTCGAGGATCTTTTGATTTTTGCACTCTCGAAGTACAGTCTCCCAGATGAAAATTCGAGCGAGTCAAAATTCAAATTCATTGGTAAATTTATCATTTTATATTTTCTCAATTGTTTCATTAAATTTCTCCGATTCAGAAAATGTTGTCAACATTGTGGGCGATTATAAAAACGAGGAAAATTATCCGATACAAATCGACGATAAAAGTGTGATGGAGAGATGGGTGAATTTGGGACATCATTGGTTCTCTTTGGCGTTTCTCTCCAAAAAGTTCTCGGTTCTCGATATGCCCACTCTGAAGATTGACTATCCGTGGAAGTCTGCTGATGTTTGGGATGAGAAGGAGACAGAAGACACGATTGATCCGAAGAAGTATGCCGTCCTCGCGAAAGTGTCACTCGCCTGGCCCGATCACACCGATTTGACTATAATTCAGGAGCTTGTATTAGGTATTCGATGCTAAAGCAATCATCAATCACAATGTTGTCTTTTCAGAAAACGTTCCAGACACTGTTAAACGAAGTGAACTGTATTCAGCAATGAAGGACTATGTGAACGGACAGACGATGAGCGAGACTTGGAAAAAGGTCAGTGAACCAGTTACTAGCATATTATGACGCCTGATTATCAATATTTTTAGAATCTTCTCAATAAATATGAGGCCAAAATAAAGTTTTTGTCGACCAAAAAAGAGGGAAAGAGAAATGGACCAGCGGATGCAGAGGAGAAACCAGTCGATTTGATCGCCGAGGTAGTCGAAGAATCCGTGTCGGACCAGGGCGAGAAACTCCTAGAGGCCGAGGAATTCGGTAGGGAATTGGGAGAAACTGCGGATTCTGTGGAGAAGGAGAAGTCTTCTGATAAGTTGGCTGAGGATGAGATGAAGGTTGAAGAGAAGGAAGAAGGAGAAGTTACGGAAGACGTGAAGAAAATGAGCGAAAATCAGGAAGGCGTGAAAAATTGGTTGGACAACACGCCACTAGGCGAAGTAGGAGACGAGACCCTGGACCACGAAAGAGACGAGACCCTCGATCACGAAGGAAACAGAAAAAACGAGGAACCATACAAAAAACGTTACACCACCGAGGAATGGGCATCGTTTTCCCATTTAGAACGGAGGAAAATTATAAGACTGAGGGCTGAAAATGAGAAACAAGGCAAAAAATAAGAAAATCAAGCCCTAAATCTTTTTATTCCAATTCAATATATTCGTGAAGTTTCGGGAACAATTCAGAAACAACTGTAATTCGTGTTCACCCTGTACCTCATATCCCCGTCTGCAGCCGTTTTATTTCGCTAACATTTTGTTCTGTTCGCTAATGAAGCTTTTTTAGTTTTCATTCATTCTATTTCATCCAAAGTTATTTTTTCTTTGAATACTTGAATGGTCCCGTCGCATGGGTGAATCGATTGTAGGTTGACGACTTCTCGTGCATGATTCGGTAATTCTGTCCAAATTGCTTGTTTTTCGTTTGTATTCTTTGCATGCAACATATTCAATCGTTTTTTTTTAATCTTATTTTATATCCGATTCGCTCAGCTATTTTGTTTTCTTTTCGAATATTTCGCATTCGCACATCGCTGTGAATATGTTCACAGCTTGGTGACCGAGTATTACAGCTGCAGAATTTCGGCCATTCGAGCCGCTTTCAAACTGAACTTTTCATTTTGCACTTTTCAGAATGAAATAATGCCAATCCAGTCATTGGCATATATTTTCACTAAAAAAGAGCTCCGTTTTTTAAAAAAGTTTTTTCTCTTTGTTGAATGAATGTATGATTTTTAAAAAAGATTCGAAATTACATAATTTGGTAATTGAAATTTTAGCATGAGCAATTCTTGAATTTGATGTAATTTTGTCTATTATTCTATGAATACGACCATATTTTACCATTTTCCAGTATAATGAATCAACCTGCGGTTGCATACGAACAGTTGGACACTTCAAATCAAGGATTCCCTTTCGAATCGCCCTATTTTCCCGCATTTTTCCGACTATTAAGGTAAAAAATGATCAAAAAATAAACTTAAGCTGCAGCTTTTTTCATTTTTCAGATGGAAACTGCTCGATATCTGCATTCAAAGCTCCAGAAACGGCAGTTTGGGCGAGTTCGCCCACTTCGAGCCAGTATTTCCAAATGGCACATTGAACCAATTGGTTGCGAATATCAAGGACGAAACGTTGCCCAAAAATGAGTATCAGGAGAAGATTGCAAACGCAGAGTATGTTGATCAGAAACATTGAATATTCAAACTTTGTTTCAGTATCGATGATAAAATGAGACGGCAAGCAGAGGCATATAACAATTATCGGATCGCCCACGAGTTCAGAGTCCGAAGAGTAAGAATGTGACGATCAGATTCAGTCTGAAATTCCGGTTTTCAGAGGAGATACGTCGAGTTCTTCTTCACAAACGTTTTGTTCGGCGAGCAGGGTCTTCGCATTGCCGACAAGATCATCTACAATTGTGAGTCGTTGCTTTTCTGTTTTACTCCGACTCCGAAATGTTTAATTCCTTTTTAGTTGACGAAGGAATGTACAATGTAGTGCACATGATCGGCCTACCGTCCGATTGGCAAGCCGCCATCACTTTCAAGGAAAAGTTCTACAAACAAGAAGAGCTCGAATCGCCATACGAAATGCAGCTCCTCGATCGAGTTGTTGGAAGTTCTCGAGGAAATCTGTTCCTGAAAGACATGAAGGGCAACCAACGCTGTGATCGAGAGATTCCGAGTATCGACCAGCAATTGAGAAATCGGGATTATGAAATCGAGTCGGATTTGGTGAGAGGTGTACTTGATGAGGGTCCGCATTATTTATTGGATCGAAATGCGGAAGGCGACGAATTGAAAGGACCGAAGGTGACATGGACGGAACACATGTCGAGACTCATCTTCTTCACATTTCCGACATTCAATGTGAACAGCAGAATGGCGACGAACGAGCACGAAGATTGGTACTACGCGCTGATCCTGGCGATGAGTAAAGATCCTTACAACAGGGCCGGACTGTTTTTCCTGAATAGAAACTACGAGGAAGAGCTCAGTAGGGAGATTTGTTCGAGACTTAATCCACCTTTCTTTTTCAGATGACATCGAAACGGCTCGAGCGAGAGAACGTTTGGCTAAGATGAAAAGCAGAGAAACAACAGACGAGGTGGTCAGCGAAATTGTCAAGGAGATCAGACCGCAACCGAAGGATAGTGGATATGGTACGCCTTTTCCCGTTGAAAATAATGATTTACTTGTTAGAATTTGCAGATCCTGATCGGGAAGTCACCGCTCTCTCGTTGCGGCCCTACCAGTCAGAGTTGGTGCAGACGGCATTGGAAGGAAAGAACGTCGTTATTGTTGCTCCGACTGGCTCAGGAAAGACGGAAGTAGCGATTTATGCCGCACTGAATCATATCAAAGAAAGGGAACATCAGAGGAAGCCGGCGAGAGTTGTTATGTTGGTTCCGAAGATTCCGCTCGTGGGACAGCAAAGGGATCGGTTCGAGAAGTATTGTGCTGGCAGATATAGAGTCGAAGGGTTCCATGGATCGGAGAAGAGTAGTGATGGACAAGGAAGACGCGATGATGTTCTGCAGGCTCATGTTGTTATCATGACACCACAAATCTTGATCAATATGTGGAATTCTGTCCGTCAAAGCGAGCGTCTTTTCGTCAGCGACTTCTCCATGGTAGTTTTCGACGAAGTTCACAAGGCGACCGGAGCTCATCCGTATGTGGAAATCTCTCAAATGATCGAGGAATGGCAGTATGAGAAACCGCAAATCATCGGCCTTACCGCCTCGTTGAACGTCAGCATTGTCGGAAATGCCGATAATGAGAGGATGTACAACAGTATCTACACGATGTTAGCCATTCTCAATGCACCACATCTCAGCGCTATCACCAAACAAGAAAACATTGATGACCTCAACGAATATGTCGGGAAACCAGATGATTGTGAGTCTTGCCGCTTCGAAATTTTTTTTGATTGTAAATCTCTTTCAGCTGTGGAAATCTGCCAGAAACCTCCGGACAACGACACCATTCGCTCGTTCATCCTCCGACTCTACAATAACTACAGTAAGAAGTTGCTTATCGAGCTCGAAGGATTGCAAAAAATCCGTCCGAACTGTTTCTCTCCCGGCAACTATCTGAATCTCAAAAAAGCAAAGATTGAATATTATGAGCAGTACGAAGCGTATCTGCAGAACATCATCTACGATCTGAACAGACTCAATATGCATGAAAAGGGAATCGCGCTTCTGTACGCGAAGTACATCAAGGTAAGAATGGGGACAGTGAACTTCAGGTGAGCAATACGACGTCTTCAGGTGTATGTGGAAGCCAGGGGAATCATGGAAATCATGCCGTCCGCTTCTGCACTCGATTATTTGACTGAGGCATTAGACCAGCTGGATAATTCGCATTCGTTGACTCAATTCAACGAGTTCCAAAAGGCCAAAGAAGGATTAAGAAGGGAAGAAGCACAATCGAATAATCCGGATATTGTTAAGAAGCTCATGGTGAGAATACTCGTTCGAAAGGACAGTTACTTATGACAACTTCCAGGCGACACTTACTGGACAGTTCGAAGCGAACCCCGATTCGAGAGTCATCATCTTTGTGACACAACGTAGCACCGCTAAACGTGTCTGCGATTTCCTGAACAAATCGAAGATCATGGATCCATTCGCGAAACTTGGAGACGAAACAGACGCTGTTGGATATGTACTCGGAACGAATAAACAAGGAGCAGTACAGCAGAGTCAGCAAGAGCAGACGACGAACATTGAGAGATTCAACAACGGTCGGTTGAAGGTGTTGGTGGCGACTTCGGTTGTCGAGGAAGGTCTCGATGTTACCGCTTGTAACCTTATCATCAAGTACAATTGCTCTTCGGGATCCGCAATTCAGCTCGTACAGCAGAGAGGACGTGCTCGTGCTAAGAACTCTCGATCCATTCTCTTGTCAGTTTCGAATGTCGTCAACGAGAAGGAGAACCAGGCATTGATCTCCGAGAAGTATATGAAACTTTGCGTCAGCAGAATCATGAAGTTCACAGCAAATGAGCTGAACAATCATGTGATTCGACTCAAGAAACAGTTGGATAACGAACGAGCCCGTCAAGCAAACGAGCGTGAGATGCTCAGGTTGAAGCTGGGAGAGAATCTGTATCAGTTGAAGTGCGCAGGATGCACTCGCATTTTCTGCAGAAGCAACGACGTAAAGAAGGTCTACTCTAACTACTTGGTCTTCAATCCAGAAGTTTGGGAACATCTTAACGTGGAACGGGTAATTCTTTGATTCGCAAGCGTATTTTCAAGTTTTTTTTGTTGCAGAAAACCAAAGTCAACAAGTATTTGAGCGAAGAGACCCAACCGTTGAGTATGCTGAACTGTGTGAAGTGCGGAAGCACTGTTGGCAAGGCTTACAAGATCAGGTATTTCCAAGACGTTGGATTCGCAAATATAGTTTATGTTTCTTCAGAGGAGTGTATCTGCCAATGCTGGAAGTCAAAGCCATCTCATTCCACCAAGAGACGGCATTCAGAGAAGATACAATGGAGATCAAGAGAAAGTGGAAAGACGTCGAGGAAGAACTCTTCTATGTGGCGCCTCCAGTTCAGAAAGACTTTGAGAACATGCTGAATGCGCTTTCGGGAACCGAGAGTGGCCTACAAAAGAAGAAAATCTTGGACTTTGACTCGTTGCAGCATCTGAAAGACGTCGACCGTTTCCGAAGGTAAGAATCAATCGGATGAGACGAACTATTCACTCCCTTTCAGAGAGAAAGTCCGCCACCATCAAGAAGTCTTGCGAAAGCAACAGGCAGCAAACCCCAAGAATTTCCTTGTTCCTCGGAAGACTGACTTCAGCGATGAGGAGGATGAAAATCAGAAGGAGGAGGATGACTGAACCCCTTCAATGTGCCAATTCTTTCTCCGTCTCCCTTATCTACTCGGGTTGAGTTGTTTGCTATTAAATATTGGATTGTGTATCGCACATATTTGTTAATATTATAAATGCATTTATTTAAATACAACAAATCACACTTCCCTATTCTTGATTTTTGAGGCTATAAATGGCTATGGCTTCTTCGAGCAATTTGGCACACGCTACATTGTTGAAATGATTCGCATCATCCAATGGTGTCCGATCATATCGGTCATGCGGGTTCGGATCCTCTTGCCATTTGGTAAGAACGTATTCCAACGTGACGACATCTCCTTCAGAAGCGGCCACGTGGAGAACTGTCCGGTTATCGTAATCCTTGCAGTGCAGATCGTGACCCATCAGCAAGAACCTTTTGATCGCCGCAATGTCTCCCATTTTCGTTGCGTACATGAACTTGTTCTGGCCATCGTGTTCGTCTTTCAACTGACGGCGAGGATCGATTTTCACATTGTCCGAATAGATCTGAAAAGGAGACAACTGATTCTGGAACAACATGGTGCAACTCACGAGGCTATCATAGTTGTGAAAGTTGTACTTCTGGACGAGATGCTCGGCGAACTTGACTCCTCGGACCGTATTTCCGAGTTTGTCGAGTCGCGGACTGTACAAAGCGATGCCCATCACATTCGGAATCACAATGATCATGTCTCCGGAGACTCCCGATTTGGCCGGAAGCCCGACGTGGAATGCAAACTGACCGGACCAATCGTACATTCCGCACGAGTACATCAGGGAGAGAGTGTCGCGGCAGGCACTGGAAATGCGGAATGAAGGAACAGAGGAAACAGATGACTGCCTACCGATTATTGACAACCCGCTCTCCGTGCATCGGATTCACTCCTCCGTTCGCCAAAGTCGCCGCCATCACCGCCAGCGAGTCGCAATTCGTTTCGATGGAGCAGATTTGGAAGTAGAGATCGAGAGTGTCCTGCAGGTTCATGTCCTTCGGAAACACTTTGTGTTCTCGCATGTAGTAGGACAGCGCGTAGTTCCGATCGGCAGTCTCGCGTTCCGACAAGAACACCGAGTTGTCGAAGCCGATGTATCCGTTGCCGACGAACTTTCGGCACGCGTGGATCATCTGAAAGCAGATGGAGTTGGAAGCAGAAGAGGGGGAAGGGGCGGAAGATGAAGGACTTACAAAGTCGAAACGGTCGGCTAGTGGAAGATTGTTCTTCAGAAGAGACGCAACCACGATGGCTCCGGCATTGATCAGCGGATTGTGCGGTTTCTCTGCGAAATTCAATGTTCCTGCATTAGTAGAATTAGGCGAACTCACTGTTATGATCCAGACTGATATCGTTGAAGAGTCTTCCGGAAGGTTCCTGTCCGACGTGAGCATGCAATGCCTCCGGACCGATATCATCATGCACGAGTGCATATGTGAATGGTTTCGAGACACTCTGCAAGCAGAAAGGCTTCAACGAATCGCCCCAACTCTTCCTCTGTCCGTCAATCGTGCACACCGACATGGCCCAACTGTTCGGCGGAACTCTCGAGAGCTGCGGGATATAGGTGGCCAGATCGCCGCCCGTGTAGTCCCTGCACTCTTCGAACAGCTCTCCCATGTCGCCGACGAACCGTTCCCAATCCGGGATGATCATCTGCTTCTTGAGCGCCTTCGTCACCACTCCGATGCTGCTTCCGATGTACTTCTTGAACATCTCCTTCTCCAGATACATGTGTTGACTGCCCCAGACGAAGTCGTCCAGCAGATCTGCGTCCTTGATTTTCTGAATCATTTTGTCTATTCGTGGATCGTCTTTTCGGATTCCGCTCTCCAGAAGAGCCTTGAAGAATCGTGGAAGGTACACTTTGCCAGTCGTCTCATCTTTGTACAAATCGAACAGCAACTCCTGCTGATGATTTCCGCACATATCCGTTGACATCGAACGGCACACTTTCACATCGTTTATCACAGTGTTCACGCGGTAGAAACTGCAACTTTCGGACATTTGGCTGCGTACTTTTGTGAGTAAGCGTGCAAATCGCGAAACGCAGACAACGAAAAGTGCGAAGGAGCGCGTTTGCATCCTTCCCTCAATTACCCTTTCATTGCACACCGTCGAGAAGCGAGTAATTGCTTTTTTTGCTCGATTATAACCGCCTCAGGACTGCTAATGTCATTCCGAGCCGCCCGTATGCTCTTTTCCGCCGTCGCGCACTTTTTCATTCCGCCTTTCCTTTCTGTCCCTCTTATGTCACACTTGCATGCATCGTCTGCGCGGCCCACTGAGCTTTTTCGCCCAAAAAAGTAATCCAAAAAAGCCCCTCTTTCGTTTTCTTTTTGTTCGTCACCCTTGAAAGCCATTACGTGTCTCTCGCCCGGGACGACGACCATCATTCAAAAATGAAGAGGCCAATAGAAGAGGGAGAGAGTGAAGGAAGAGGAGGGCAATCACAGACGAATTTGCATTTGGAAAAAAGAAAGAAAGATAGGAATAATGAGATGTGTGAGAATGAGGAGTGGTGAAAGCGAGAGACGGGAAAGATGAGCACTGATCGATTATATTATGCAAAAAGTTATGAGGGGAAAGGCGAGAAGCGACCGAGAGTCTCTTGTTTCGCATGGCGACGTCGTCCATTAGTTAATGCTTCAATCGTTTTCGAGGCATCTGGGTTGTGACGTGGCAAGAAGAGGAAGAGTTTACATAGCCCCTCTTCTATTCCACTAAAATTACGCTGCGTACATATTGCCTGTGTCTCGAAATCCTCACAGTCTCTCCCACTAAATACTCGTGACAATTTCAGAGAAAAAGGATAATTCGATAGAGCGCGTTTGCATCATCCGCGAGCTTTGTTTATTCTCTATAATACAAGACGGACCTCAATATTTCAATAGATTACGAACTGTTTCGCAATGCGTCGACTGGAGCAGCTGCTCCAAAAAATATGCAAAACTGCGAGAGTGAGACGGGAGATAAACAGAGATAGTGTGAAAGGCACGGAGAGGAATGTAGAGATTGCGAAAACGGGCGGCCGAAGGAAAAGAAAGGAGCGAGCGGATTTGCAGTGTTCTGTCGCAACTTCAGAATTCATTCCTTACCTCGGTTTCGTGAACGCGACGACAGTCGGTGTCCTCGGTTTCTCCTCGGGCGGCGCAGATGTTCCCGGCTCGTCGAGTCGACCATTCTCCTCGATTTCCGGCTCTTTTTGGTCCGTACTCATTCGAGTATAACTCAGAAATCGGAGTAATTTCGGAAGTGCCGACGACAGAATGGCGACGCGAATGGAATAGAATGGGGGGGGGGAGCAGTTGGGAGAGTTGGGCAAACAGAAAGGGGCGGGGCGGCGATATGAAGAAGGCGTGGCACGGAAGAGGGATTCAGAAGGTACGGAAGGGCTATCTATCTTGAATGCATGAAGGAAGGAAAAGAAGAGAAACGAGGAAGAAGAGGAGGAAGAGAGGAGCGAGGAGAAGAGTCTTCCGAGACTGAATTATTCAGACAACACTGACATTTTCTAATTTGACATGGGTTCCCTTCGAGACGACAAGTTGACGGAAAACAGAAAGACGCGCAACTGATTTCACTTTTTGCGCCGCAGTCCCAATCACGTAAATTCGCATAATTCAGTAGTGGAATACGGTGTAATTCGACGTGGCACCTTTGAATTGAGACTTACAGTTGACTACGTTGAGCAGAAGTGTTCCTGGAGCACTGCAATATTCTCGAGATCATGACCAGTTAGTTTGCAAGCAAGTAGAGAGTTGCTGAACAAGTGAACTTTGCGGGGGCCGAAGCAGCATCAATCCGTTTGTCGCTTACCACTTGGCACAGTTAGTTAAAAGGGATTTGTTTGTTCAACGAGCAATAAGAGATGAACCGACAAAATTGACGAAATTCTCGCGTCACGTGTGTCGTCGCATAAGTTTCTTCCTCCTTTATTTTTTATCTTTTTTTCCATGACGTGACGTGGTTCCCCGTCGTCTCGGGAATGCCCTCCGCACTCCGCCACTTTTCCGTTTTATTCCCGACTTTTTTTTCTTTCTCTCTCACCCTCTTCACCTGAAAATCGAGAGGGAGAAAGATAGAAACACAGCTGTTCCGACGCGGCGGCGGCTTATCGTTTTTTCCCCGAGTGGAAGATGAATTTTGTGATCTTCGAAACAATTTTTAGGTTTTTAGTGGAATTTTTATTGAATCCGTTCTCTCTGCAGTTTTCGCAGTGATTTTGACGGAAAAAAAGAAAAATTCCTGGGAGTTTTTTCAAGGAAAAGGTATTTTAGTTTGAAAACCCCAACAGATTACATTATTTTTACAAACTCAAAAAAAAATTTGTTTAAATTAGACAATTGCTTTTCGGAGGCTTGAAACAAAAAACCAGTAGGAGCAGCGCGTTTTCAACAAGAGTACCATTCGAAATCGATCTTATTTTGCTTTTTCAAACTAAATTTTTTGCCAACAAGTCAATAGATTGCAATCGAAACTTGAGATGGTCTTCTAAATTTTCGAAGAAGCCGTTTCTGAAAAGTGCGCGTCAGGTCTGGTGCCGCGTGTTTGCGTACTCCTTCCTTCCGCTTCTTCAGCTTTTCCTTTCGGTCTCTTCTCGGTTTGTTTTGTTCTGTTTCCAAGCAAAAATAGTTGTTTTTGATCGTCTTCTATTTTTTTCTTTATCTCTCCATCAGCTTTCTCGTCTCAATTTCTCGCTTCATAAATAATACAAATTTCCTTGTTTCAGCCCCTTCCTAAGTTTATCTCAAAGTTTATGGACCACGCCGGTTCGCAAAGCGCAATTTCGACGGCTTCTACGACGACCAGCTCTTCGAAGTATGAATCTCAAGCTGAATCCGATCAATTGTCAGAGCAACAGCTTTTGTGTGATGACACAAAGGAGGTACAATTCAAGAAATCCAGTTTTCTTATCAAATTAAGCAATGCGTCTTCAGGAAGATTTTCCATTGAACGACTACCTTCTGGAAGGTGTTCATCAGGAATCTGCTCAACGGTCTCTTCTTCTGAGCCGGCAGTCATTCGATACTTCCTTTGGTTTCGCCCTTCAGTCTTACGTCTTCAAGAGAACCTCATCAAACAGTTTCGAGCGCATCACATATGTTGACTACGTCTCTGCCGACAGCCCAGCCGATCGATGCGGTGTCATTAGAGGTTAAAAACGAGAATGTAGTAGTTTTCCTGACAATTTTCTTTTTTCCAGGTGATATGGTTGTCGCTGTAAACGAAAAAAGCGTCGTGACCGCTTCTCATGCAGAAATTGTCAGCTCCATCGCTCAGTGCCTTCAAGTTAGTCTGGTGCTCGTTTTCAAAGATGTTGCCCGGATTGTTGAGCTGAGTATGCGCTCTATTCAACTGCGATTCATGTTGGATACAAAAACGAACGAATTGAAGATGCTGGAGGAGAAAGAGAAAGAGCTCGAGGAGCTGCATGTTGAAGAATGTGAGTATTTCCGTTTTTCAGAAAAGTTATCTGGCAAATAAATCTAAAACGAGAATGAATTCAGGCATCGAACCTGCTGAAGAAGAAGAAACGACGTTATATGAACTGGACGAAGAACTGCAAAATGTCCAGAAAGCTCAAGCAAACGAAGCGAATGGAATGGACTATCGTCATCTCATTCGCATCAACAGCAGCACATCTGTAGGCTCACCACAAGTTACGCGATTATAAGCAAGGCTTAGTTTTCTTTTCTTTTTTCTTTTCAAAATACCTGTATATTGGAATCTTTTCCCAAAACATAGATGTACATAATCGGGACCGTCCGTCTCGCGTCGCCATTCACTTAACCATTCCAGTCGTTCCCCCTGTGACCAGTCCCCCACTTGCCTGTCTTGTCTGTTACATAATGAATATAAAACGAATTTAACACATTTCCCGTAATTTTTGTAATGATGCTGATCGAATTTGGTAATTGACCAGTTACTTTGCAATTCCGGTTTCATTTGTCACCCATTCACTTCCTTTTCTTCTCACAGATGCACTCACTGACAAGGGTTCTTCTGACCAGACGGAACTTCCTCAGTCAACCGACTCTATTGGCTGTCAGGTATTCTGAATTTGACGAAGACACAGTCTGAAACTCTTTTCTTTCAGAAACACATCGGCCGGCCCTCCACCAGCCACTCCGGCGAAAGAAGGATCCTTGACCTACAAATATGAGGCATTCATTGGGAAATGGCCGAAAGTGCTGGCACTTCACAGGACTGTCGTCGAAGGTGATCAAAAAATCACACTCCCAGTTTTTCTTAATTCATTTGATCCCCTTTCAGGTTCCCGGTGGTGTTTTGCCGACGTGAAGATGTATTTCAAGACAAGAAGAGTTGTCGGCAGTGGCGAAAAGAAGCTGACGGACCTGAACGTTGAACAATTGGAAACTCTCGTGCAGGTAATTGATTGTTGCTGTCGTTCCGTTTGTTGTGTCTCTTCGACTTTTTTCTGATTCTTGTACTCTAGAGTGGAGGCGAGTTATTCAAAATGCTCACTTTGATGGTGATCATCCAAATCCCGGGTCCAGGAGACATTCTAATTCTAATGTTGTGAGTTTTCCTTTTCTAACTTTTCATTTCTCTGTCATGCGATAGTTTTTTTTTTCTTTTTTTGTAATGAATGGGATGGGCAAACTCGCAACATGCAGAATTCTTCCGCCTCGAGTGTCATTTTGAACTCTTTTTTTACTTGTTTTCAGATTCCGGTCGAAGGACCCAAAATGGTGGTTATTACTGCGCTTTTGCCCATGCCACTCACTGTTTACATCTTTGCATTCGCCGTGTATGTTGCTTCTCTTCCTTCGGTTAATCCTTTCTTTACATTCTCCTTCTTCCAGAATATTCTTCCCGCGGCTCGTGCTCACTCGTCATTTTTGGTCCGATGAACAACGGCGAGAGTACTTCCAACTTGAAGTCACCAAGGCGTTGATCAGCGGAGAGCAGCTGCTCAAGACATATGGCAATGTAAGGAAACATTGGAAAACGCTTCAAAAGGACGTTTCATCTATTTTCAGCCATCCCCGACCGATGAGAACAAACTGAAAGGACTGGATAAGATTGACAGCAATGAGTCGGTGAGTTTTCTATAGTTTCTAGAGTCTGAATTAGTAAACATTTCAACATTTTCAGTTGCTCGTCCATGGTCTCCACTCGATGTACCTGCTTCCGGGCTCTTCGAAACGAATCGAGAAACGAGTTGAGGCTCTTCGCGTGCTGGACCAACTTCTCCCAGGAGCAATTGACGAATTCAATGAACGGCAGCTTGTCTTCGTGAGTATCTGCCTCCCGCATGTCCCCATTGTCCCAGAACTCATTCTCTCCACTTTGCAGCACTGCTACATTCGAAAGATAGACATTGGAAAGAAAAGCGAGACGGAAATGCGAGATTCATTGCGAGAGTATGTCAAATTCAGTGAGTGCTCTCTTTTCCAACCCGACCCTTTTGTCCAAATTGCTCGACAATTTGGTACCCTACTCAGCCGTCTCTTTTCCTCTTTTTTCAGCGTCCCGAATGCCCAACAACGCCTACCTCTACGCGTCCGCGCTGTTCAAGCAGAAATAGTCGCTGCCGGATAGATTTTAACGCATTTCTTCTTAACTTATAGGTCTTCGTCATTTTTTTGTTTTTTTTTTTAAATTAGATTTTAGTTTTCCTTTTTTAATTTCTTTCTCTCTCTCGTTCTCTGTAGAGTTGAGCCTTCTACGGGATGACACATTGTTCCTTTCGTTTCCTTTTCTTTCTGTTTCTTTCTCTTTACTCGTGTCTGCCTCGTTTTCTCTGTGTACTTGATTGATTTCGACTTTTTCTCGACCTGATAACAGATTATAAATGGAATGAAATGAAAGGTTTCCCTCGTCTCGTGGTGTGTCGTGTTGTTTCGCTTCGATTCGTTTCACCTGTCCAGCTTTTGTGCAGTAATCATATTTCTCTTGATTTTCTCTTTCTCGCAGTTTCAGAGTGTCTACCGACTTCCGTAAATCGACCCGAAGCCAACTTTTCGGGTAAATTTACGGCAAGAGAAGGGGGTGTTTCTCGTGATAAAAGAGCATTTCCCCCTGCGAATCTCATGTTTCACATCAAATTTCAATGCTTTGCGGAGAATCGTGGAATCTCATAAAGATAGACTCACTCCGCTCATCCCATTCCATTCTTCCCATATGTTCGATGTTATGATCGCGGCTTGAGACGAAGACATTCGAGTTTTTGATGTTCATTCGCTCGCAAAAAGATGCTCATTCTCACAAAGAGCCGCGGATATATGGCATAATGTGCGAGCGCATTCCAAAGAAAGTCATAAAAAGAGCAATGTATAAGCGTGAATGGGTTGAAAGCCATGCGCATCGTCGTGTCTCCGCCCTCCTGCTCCCAAATGATATCTCCTCTCCCACTTGTCGCCCTAGGCATTATCCGAGAGTCTGCGACTCCGCGCACCCGGCACTTTCTCGATTTGGCCACCAGAAGCGGCGAAGCAAGAAGAAGAGGAGGAGGAGGAGCTCCCTTCCACTCTTCTGAATTATTCCCTGTTGTGTCATTGCCGTCGGAGCCCTCGCGGGTCCGGTTGACAACTCGTCACTCTTTCACAGAAACACTCCGCGCCGCCCATCCGTTTTCCATTTTGAACTTGCACTTTTCTCTGGAAGATTCGCTCTGATTTGCAGGAAACGATACGGCATTGTGATATGATCAACCACTAGAATGGATCAACGGGCGAAGTTGGGATGGTCATTCGATCCGACAAAGCAGCGGGTGAGTATTTCTACTCGTGAGAGTCACGAGGTACACGACAATGAATTGGTTATGAGTCGCAGGAACAAGATACTTCTTCTCTTTTCCTCCCTCACCACTGGTTTTCGTTTTTTCTTTTGAAAAATTCGTCATCAGCTTGTTCTGCCATTATTTTGATCCGTGTAATCTCGAATCTATCGAAAAGACATCTCTTTTTGGCTCTCCCATGCTTGTGTTCTCTGAAAAATGTCAATTTATTTCCGGAAATTTCAGCGGCAGATGGCCGCGCTTTCTATTCTTTCTGCGAATTCTGATGAAAGAAAAGGATGTGCTGCTGATATATTTCTTTTGGACATAACTATAATTATTTCGCGAAAAAAAACAGAAGAATGCTCAGTCTCCCAGCGCTCTTGGCGCTCAATTCGTATAGTGAACCGAGCCGGAAACCGAAACCGCATTAGCTCTCTGCCAGACGCCACCTTCTTCTGCTTTTTCTTCGTTTTTTTGCTATCACGCCACGTCACACTGTGCTTTCTTTGTCCCGCTCCTTGCAAATTTGACGGATGAGATGCAATGTATCTTGCCGTCGCTGGCTCCATCTGTCAAATGTCGATGTAAATTTGATAAGTGAACGAAGAATTAGGGCGGTTCCCAAAGAGACAGAATGCATGCATTCTGTTCGCAATTGTTCTCCGATTTCTGGTGAGGCCTTCTGGCATTCAAAAGAGAAAGGGACAATGCTTTATAGATTGTTGTAATAACCTCGCGTGAACGACTAAACGGAAGTTGACGAACTTCATTTTTTATCATGATTCTCGCTGTTGTTCTCGCTAACTACCTGGTCCTAATTGTCTGCAACCGATTCTGAAGTTATTGTTTTTTTTCAGGGAAAAGGCCTATGGGCAGAAGAAGAGCAGCCGGTCATGTCCACCCAACCGCCTCTTGCCAAGACGGAACAGCCATCGCCGGTCACCGAATCACTGACTCTTCGACCGCTTCGAACCTGGGATCGGATGGCCGTCGAAGCACTCTGCAATGAGTCCTTTCCGATACAGTATCCCGATTGCTGGTATGACGAAGTGGTCTCTGGGGGACTGCAGTCGACAGGACTTTTCGACGGAGAAAACCTCGCGGCGATGATTGTTTCAGAAACGAAATTCCTCTGCGATTGCAATCTCGAGGTAAGCGAAGTCCGAGAAAATAACAGCCACAAAGACTTTTTTCAGGATCAGGGAATTCTTTCCGATTCGAACTCGCCAGTGATGTATATTTTGTCGATAGCAGTCAACAAGAAGTTCCGACGGTTAGGTCTCGCCACGAGATTGCTCAACAACCTGCTCAACTCGGTGGCCGAGCAGCCGCCCTACCCACGCGCTGTCTTCCTCCACGTGCTCTCCACCAACTCGGCAGCGTTGTCCTTTTACAAAAGACACGGCTTCGAGTTCCACGCTTCACTTCCGTAAGTCCTCCTTTTGACTCTTATTAGACCTATTGTTCTTATTTAGAGACTACTACCGGATTGGAGAAGTGTACGCGGACGGCTGCACCTACGTGAAGTACACGAACGGAATGCGTGCTCCAGTGACGTTCACAGATGTCTGCAAGACATTCGGAAACACGATTTGTATGCCGCTGAAAGCGCTGTGCAAGATGCTCTCGTTCTAGTCCTCCCTCCCCTCTGTACCTACTGCCTTCTCCCCTTCTCATCACTAGTGCATTTCCTCAGCTCCTCAGCCGCTCCATTCTTCCAACGAACGCCTTCAGGTCATCTTCTTCTTCTTCTTCTCCGTCAACTGCTTTCCCTCGGGAGTCCATTTGTGAATCATTCATTTCTCTCTCTCTCTCTCTCGTCCGAACCGTCTCTCAAAATGTGTCTTTTGCTCCCACATCCCATTCATTTCATGTAGATATTAACATTCTTACGAATAGTTTTATTCGATTCGTGTGGTCTTTTCTTTTGAATATAGAAAAACTCAAATAAATTTAATAAATCTTAACGACAATTACGATTTCGAATGTATCAACTTTTTTGCCGAAGACTGCAGCGTCGTCTCTTCCTGCACAACATTACCTGAAAATGTTTGATTGACTTGATTTTTATTCGAAAAAAAAAAAATTTACCAAGTGGATAGTTCCTCTCGAGACGGGTCAGCTCGGCTCGGACCGCCTGAAAAATGAGAATCATCTGAGAATTCGAACGGAAGAGGCATGCGGCCGAAGAAAAGTTCGGCCATGCGGTTTCTTTGCTCACCTGAATATCGCTCTCGACCTGTTTCTTCAACTGCGTCGCCGTCGCCAACAACTGAATATTGTTCTCTGCTGCCGAGATACTCGACTCGTACTGCGAGTTGACTCTCTTCAAATTGAACAATTTCACGTTCCAATAGAACATTTGCACGTCGTTCAGCTTCACCAACTCATCGTTTGCAGTGAACAACTGACATCCGAGATCGAACTTCCGAATGACGGCGTTGATCGAATTGAATGTCCACGCCTCGGATAGTGACATCTTATGCGAACCCATTGTGAACTTTTGAGTAATCTCACGAGGAATATCCGGTGGAAACTTGCTCAGCAACTTCAGCTGCACCATGTGCACAGCCACGTATCGTTCTTTGGAACGGGTGACTGCTGGCAACTTGAGACCGTCGATTGTGACCCAATCCCAGGAGGAAAGAGTGGCGATGAGGTTCTCGGTTCCATCGGATGTGCTGCTAGTGGTACGGTATCTTTGAGTAGTTGGCGACGAGCTTTTTGGGGCCTAGAAGCAATTGATTGAGCATCTGGATCTCAGATCTTTATCTCACCTCCGACGTCATCGCCATGCGCGGTTTAGTCGTCTTCTCTCCGGACTGCTCCTGCTTCTCGTTCTTCTCCGGCGAAGAGCATTCGGATTTGATGTTGTGAACATCGATTTCGGGACTATGTGACCTTGTATGAGACGATTCAGCTGCAGAATCAACAACGGCAGCACTGGATGACGAGGTCGTTGAAGTGTCCATCTAATGAATACGACGGCTCGGAGCGAAGAACTGGCCCGACGTCTGCCTTCTGCACACTGCTCTCTTATCGATCCTTGCATGGAGTGTCTCTCTCTGCGTCTCCGCCTCTTCCGTTCTCTTCTCTCCTCTTACTCTCTTCCGTTTCCTCCGTCCGCTTCTCCTTGTTCATGCATTCATTCATTCATTCACCGTGCGAATTTCTTCTCTGACGTCTAATTTTAATTGCATCAACTACCCTCCTCGACTGAATTTCAAATGGGTCAGTGAGTTATTGAAGTTGTCTTTTGAAAATATTCGTCTGTTTCTCTGTCTCCACTCTCTTCTCCTCATTATCAAAACCAAAAAGTGGACAAGAATGATAAGATAAGCAAACAAAACAGTCATGATTGGCGGAGCCAATGATTGTATTCAAATGCGCTCTAATGTCAACATTACTGAGAGTGTTGCGGTTTTGATAGAGAAATTTGGAAAAATGAAGTGTCAACATTTTGTTTTGATTTCGCAATACGGCTCCGATATGAAATCGGAAACACAATTAAATAATTATCAGAGAAGGGGCGAAAGTACGATTAATGCAACCGCGCTCCGCCGCACTCCGCTCACAGTCTCAGACCCGTCCTCCGTACGCTTTGACCGATGAGGGATGCGGAGAACATTTTAGCGTATTGACTAAATAATTAGTGCTGGATCAGTGTGACGTGGCAAATGAATTCTTTCTTTGCTCTTTAAGTTTGCTTCTCGTCTCATTAAAAGTGGAATTTTCAGATGAACGACGCCGATATTTCAAACGGTTCGTTCAGTAGCACTTCTCCACAAATGCATTCGAACGGTCTCAACGGAAGCATGAACGGGAATCCAATGGAAGAAATTCTGTCCCGTCCGATGAACAACGAGAATCTGCAGCTGGTTCTTGGATATCTGAGGAGGAACGGACTCACCGACACAGAAGATCTCTTGACGCGAGAAGCAGGTCCGCTTCTGAGAAGTGAAAGTTCTAGTGGACTACCGCCAGAGTGAGTATTTACTGATTTAGAAGATGGAAATCGAATTTCTACTCGAATAGTTCAAGTTGTTGACCCCGAAAGTTACAGAGAAGCTATCTCGGTTGAGTTCGACACATTTGTACAGCACGCCAATGCTTGCACAGATGTCGTTCAAGCCGAGTTCAGTCAGCTGCTCTTCCCGATTTTCGCTCAC
The DNA here is from genome assembly GCA_900536345.3 of Caenorhabditis sp. 39 LS-2015. NCBI lineage: Eukaryota > Metazoa > Nematoda > Chromadorea > Rhabditida > Rhabditidae > Caenorhabditis > Caenorhabditis waitukubuli. The sequence continues at coordinate 88,340 of LR563781.1, read as the reverse complement.
AGCTTCATTGCTCTCGTCGAGAAACACGTCACCACCGCGAGAGTTTTCTTCAACAGATTCAAAATCTTCATTCCCGAATGCTTTTCGGAATTCGTCTATCAGTTATCACTTATCGAAGATGCGCTCACGATGAGAGGAAGCGAGCACGTCCACATTCTGCGAGAGAACAAGTTCCTCGTGAGACTTTCGAAACCCGCAATGAAGCACTTAGAAGTGATCCAGATGCGAGTTATAGGTGTCAAGAATATAATTGCCAAGCATGTTTGCATTGAAAGTAAGTGTTTGATTCCAATTGAAAGTATTCTAACCGTATCCTTTCAATGTTTAGATGCCGAGGAAATTTCGAAGAATCGAGCAACGATTGACACGCAGATGGGCGGTATTCTTGGAGTCACTTCGAAAAATGAGAAAAGGCACAAGATGCTGTTCTCTGTGGTCAAGGACGATTTGATGCAGAGCATAGATCGCCGGAAGACGAAGGGAAAAGAGTGGAAAGATCAGAGCAAGAAGATGCAAAATGTGAGTTCCTGCTGTATCTATTGTCCGCACAACTGAAATGTTACAGTACTGCCCTCAATCTGATCGTATCCCACTACCTCCAGTTAGTGAATATTTGAGAGAAGAGCGGAAGAATTGGCTGAGAGAAGTGAACAAAATGACCATAATCTCAGCGGAATCTCCAGTTTCAATATGCATGTTCACAACTATCAATGCTCCGATCGGTGTCTCCTCTTGCGACTTTTCCGATGATTCGAGTCTGATCGCTTTGGGTCTTTCGGACTCTTCGATTGTCCTGAACGCAATGGATCCAATGAACAAGATGAAAAAGTTGAGAGAGATGGATTACCTCGACAAGATTGACATTGAAACGGCGGACAACGTTCAGTCGCAGATGTTCGATCTGCAGGCATCGACGTCCAGTGTTCGGTTCACAGGACACGGTGGACCCGTCTTCTCTGTGAACTTCTCTCCCGATCGACGACTTCTTCTCTCATCGGCTGGAGATAAAACTGTCCGTTTGTGGAGCATGGAAGCACAGCGAAACGTGGTCATCTTCAGAACACCAACCATCATTTGGGATGTGAGTTTTTTGAATGCATTCATCTGTAATTTGATTTTCTTTTCCAGGCACAATTCTGCAATCGCGGCTACTACTTCGCTACCGCCAGTGCCGACAAAACCGCCGCAATGTGGTCGACAGATCGGATGCACCCCGTCCGCATTTTTGCCGATCCGTACGGAGACGTTGGCTGCATTGACTTCCACCCGAACTGCAACTACATCGCCGGAGGATCAGAAGATCGCTATGTGAGAGTTTGGGATGTTCTAACTGGCACTCGTGTCCGTATATTTGGTGGACACAAGGCATCCATCATTGCTGTGAAATTCTCCCCGTGTGGAAGATATATCGTGTCCCTCGACGCAATCGGAAACCTGATGGTTTGGGATCTCGCCTATCAGAGGTTGGTTGCTGCTGAGCTCACAGAGCAGGCAGGAGTCAAAGGATCCATCTCGTTCTCCCGCGACGGCGGCGTATTCGCAGTCTCGCATGGAACTGCCAGCATCCAACTATTTTCCCTGGATACCTTGGTTGGATCTGTTCTCGCAGCTGGTCCAGCGGATGCTCATATTGAGCCAAAGTAAGTTGTTCTTTGCTATTCTCCAAACTTATCTTATCTTCCCAGAGTCAACATGGACGGATTCAATATTGGTTCGTATCCAACAAAACAGACTGCCGTCATCGGTCTCCACTTCACCCGACGCAACCTACTTCTTGGTTTCGGCTGCTTCGGACAGTAATTTTACATTGATCTTTTTGAATTTTTGTTGAATGTTCTAATTGTTTTTATACCTCATCCTATCAAATATCATCCGATTAATCAAACTGGTACAACAAGGTCTCACTGTCCTTATCTCCCTTTTTAAACAATTTAATGAATTAATGAAAAGTTAAATTTCTTCGTTTTCTACTTTTTATTTCTTTTTGCTGTGTTATCCGACACTGTCAATACCTTCGAAATCCGCGTTTTCTCTTTATTCTTTCTTCATTTCAACTATCCATTTCAGATGACGGCCTTCGTTGAAGGGTTGACGAGCCCCGAGATGGAAATCGCCGAGGGAGGAGTCATCTTGGATAACAGGACGTGAGTTTCTATTGGGAATCCTCCACATTAACATATTCGATGATTACAGAAGATTCGCCGACCTGAAAACAATGTTGGACAGTAACAAGGACAATTTGAAAGTGGATGCCATGAAACGGATCATCAACGTAACGATTTGATCCAAAAAATGTATTTATCCCCAGAAATTTCAGCTGATTGCAAAAGGAAAAGATGTCAGCGAACTGTTCGCCGCCGTCGTCAAGAACGTAGCGGCGAAGAACGTGGAACTGAAGAAACTGGTCTTTGTCTACCTCGTCCGATATGCCGAAGAGCAACAAGATCTTGCTCTGCTCTCCATCTCCACCTTCCAAAGAGCCCTCAAGGATCCCAATCAACTCATCCGTGGCAGTGCCCTCCGAGTGCTCACTTCTATCCGTGTTCCGATGGTTGCCCCGATTATGCTGCTGGCTATCAAAGACGCTGTTCGGGACATGAGCCCATACGTTCGGAAAGTTGCTGCCCATGCGATTCCAAAACTCTGCTCACTAGAACCAGAACTCGAGCCCCAATTGATCGAGTGCATTGACTTCCTGCTGGCAGACCGCAGGAGTCTAGTGCTGGGAAGTGCAGTGTACGCCTTCGACGAGATCTGTCCGCACCGCCTCGATCTCCTCCACAAACATTTCCGCGCGCTCTGCCGTGGACTGGCTGATGTGGATGAATGGGGACAAGTGGTGATGATCAATATGCTCACACGATACGCCCGACATGAGTTGGCCGACCCAGATGCAGGGCCACCCGATTCTGATATTGTGCTGCTCCTCAACTCTGCACGACCACTACTCCAATCCAGAAACTGCTCCGTTGTCATGGCAGTCACTCAGTTGTTCTACCATGTTGCTCCGAAAGCTCAGCTGTCTCAAGTATATCCGCTCATCTTCTTCCGTTCTCATTTCCTCGATTTTCAGATTGCTCGTGCTCTCGTCCGTCTGCTGCGTGGTCCCCGCGAGACCCAATACGTCGTGCTCACCAACATCGCCACCATCTGCGAACGCAATCCGGTAGAGGAAGGGACTTACGCCATCTCCAAAGTGCGCTGAACACCGAATGAACGAGCATGAAATATTCCAGAAGCATGCGGGGCGGCAGATCTGTTCTTCTGAACCCCCTCTCTCGTTGTCTTTGTCGTCTGTCTTTCTCTCCCAGAGTGCACTGCAGTAATGCTTTTGATTCGGTTGATTCAGTGGACTTATGTTGATGGATTCCGACGATTGAATGTTGAATTTCTCTGTTTCAGACTATGTTCGACCCGTTTCTCAAGTCATTCTTCGTCCGATCCTGCGACAGTTCTCTCGTCAAACAGCTCAAATTGCACGTTCTCACTAGCCTTGTCTCTGAAGCCAATGTTCACATCATTCTCAGAGAACTTCAGGTAAGATTGCGTATCGGAAACATCTCATTAAGCTTCCCTTCCAGACCTACGTCCACATGTCCGATCTCGCCTCGCCCGCTGTTGAAGCAATCGGACGATGTGCTGTGAGAGTCGGAGCAGTTTCGGATCAATGCATGACTGGACTCGTTCAACTGATATCCTCGTCAGACGAGAAAGTCGTCTGTTCGGCCGTCGTCGTCATCAAGCGCCTTCTCCACGCCTCCGCACCCGTGAATCTGCTCTCCCGTCTCATGAGATTGATGCCGACGATTGTAGCGGCTCAGGCGAGAGCTTGTGTTGTTTGGCTCGTTGCCACGCATGTCGAGCAAGTCATCCATATGGCTCCAGATCTTTTGAGACTGATTGCAAAGAAGTTTCCGGCAGAGAACGAGTTGGTCAAGGTTTGTTCTTATCAAAATCCTGAATCTCTTTCTCAATACTGAATTTTCAGCTGGAAGCGCTGAAACTCGCTGTGAAACTGTGGCTTGTCAAGCGAGAAGAATCTGAGAAAATTGTCCAATACGTCTTCCAACTCGCCCGATTCGATTTGAGCTACGATGTTCGCGATCGATGCCGGTTTCTTCGCAATCTCATGTTCAACACAGAAGTCCTCTCGCAGCACATGGAGGAAATCTTCATGTCGAAGAAGCCGGCGCCCGCTCTGATTAGCAGCTTCAAGGAGAGAGATCAATTCCAGCTGGGATCACTGTCGCATGTTCTGAATCAACGATGCACCAAGTACATTGATCTTCCTCCGTTCCCAGCGGTATCCAGTGATCCACTTCTGAGAAAGGAGGCTCATGCACCGACGGAATTGAAGTTGGATGAGGAAAGTGAGGAAGAGGAAGACGACGATGAGGAAGAGGAGGAGGAAGATGAAGATGAAGAGGAAGATGAGGAGGACGAAGAAGAAGAAGAGGATGAGGAAGAAGATGGGGAAGAAGAAGACAATGATGAGGAAGAATCAGAAGAAGATGAGGATGAGGAGGAGGACGAAGAAGATGAAGAAGAGGAAGAGGACAGCGAGGTAGAGCCGGAACCCAAGAAGCAACCCGTCAAGAAACCCGTACCGAAGGCTTTGAATGGAAAATCAAAGCCCGAAAGCAATGCGATGGATCTGCTGATCGACGTGGATTTCTCCGCTGCAGGAAGTCGGCAGATAATGGAACCGACTCACGTTGAGGAGAAAGAAATCGAACTGCTGAACGTAATCGAAGGAAATGGATTGCAACTGACAATCAGCTATCCACGAACCAATGATGCCCAGTACACGGCTATTCGATTTGGTATCACGAACAAAACGGGAGAAGATATCTCTGGAGTTGAACTGAAAATCAGCGATAAATTGGATATGAAAGGTAACTCGAAGATTGCCGAAATTCCCGAAGGAGCGAGAGTTTCGGTCGATCTGCTAGTGGATCTCGGGGACAGTGCGACGAGCAGAGAGTGGATTCTGTCGCGGGATGATGGCCACGAGAAGCACTTCCGGATAGAGGTAAAGGAATTTCACAAATAGAAAAAACAAAAATTGAGAATTTCAGGTTCCATATGGAGAGCAAGTGCAACCGATTCGGTTATCTCCAGAAGACATTTCTAAAGAGAAAACTCGTCTCGGAGGTCTGAATCGGCATGTGATTCAGCTGGAGAAGCCGGTGGATTCTGGAGCCGTCACAGTCTTCGTCAACGGCTTCTCGGCTGATCAGAAGGTGTTCACGTGCCAGACTCGATCTCGGAAAGACGTCTGCATTCTGACGCTGTCGGACACTTCCATCGAGTGCTGCTGCGACAATTCGGTCATCGGACGAATGCTGGCGTTCGCCGTTTCCAAGAATTGCTAACTAACTCTTTTTAAAATTAATTTTCAGCAAATGTATTTATTTATTTATTTATGCATCCATCACACTCGCATGATTTTCTTTTCCGATGTGTTCACTTCAAGAACATTCCAATTTTCCTGTTTCTAATTTATTTATTGTTTTGGTGACGGATAAACATTCAAATTTTGAAAACGAAAAAAGCAGAGGCACTTTGAAATGGAAAACGGAAGGAAGTGGGGGGAGGGGAGCGGATGCAGATGGCAAAGGGAAACGAAGAATTGAGCATTTGAAGGCAGAAAAGGATGGAAACAGGGACTAAACTTACCAATATTCGCATGTTTAACAGAGTGATCTACACGATGTGTCATGGGATAGATGAAGCAATAGAAAGAAGGAGAAAGATGATTTGAGGAGGATCCCTGAGTGTGGAGAGTCACGGATTGGGAAGAGGAGGGGGAGGAAAGTGGTATGGGAGTGTGCGATTAGGCCCGTGTTGTCGTGAGATGATTGGCGTTGTTCGACGAGCTAGTGACACGGATCGTCGACAGAATCGAATCGAGCCGCTCGACTTTTGTCATCAGGTCTTTGACGATTCGATTGATGCAGGCCCCGGCGCCGGTTCCAGTGGACACACGAAGGTTCTGTAAGCTAGGCAACTGTTGGAGCGAAACTCTATTAAAGGAAAGAAGAGCAAATATTGGTTTTTTGCAGTCTACTTCCTGGGAGTCAGGTTTGCTCTGCCTTTTTCGGAAAACTAGCGGTTTCGTATACTACTTTTGCAGGATGTTTGCTCAAACTTCTAGGAAAATATGACGAACCTTCTCACGAATATTCTTGTTGTCATCGATGCACACTTCGTCTATTTTTGTGATGGTCTCTTCCATTCGACAATCATCCATCTGTATATCTTCCATGTGCACGTCGTCGGAGCCTTTAAGAAATACAAAATATAAATAAGTTATTCTTTGAATACTCACTCATAGTGAAGTCATCTTTGCTTGGGCCAGGCGAAGGTTCATCTGGCAGAATCTCTGGATCGTTTCGCAGAGGTTCGACTACCAGACGGGGACGTTCAGTCGTCCGAAGTTCTTCTCTCAATCGGTGCATCTCTTCTGCCGCGACCTGTCTCTCGTAAAGTTCGCTCTCGAGAATGGCAATCTTCTCGATGGCATGGTCAAGTTTAGTGCCAAGGTCGGTTGCCATGTACTCTTTGTTTCTTTCGGATGTCTCGAGCACGTCATTTCGTTGTTCGAGCTTTCGAATTCGCTCTTTTTGCTGATCGCACTGTTCTCTCAACTGAGCGTTCTCTCGGCGCAACTGCTCTTCAACTTGTGTCCATTGAGCTCTCGACTCATCTTGTCGATCCTGAAAATGAGACATTGACAACTCAATTACTCGCTCGAGAGGATTTTCGATGAGAAATTCGCAAACCTTGTTGCGGAGCTGCTCTGACGACATCTGCTGCACTCTACTTTCCGCTTTCTTGAGCTGACTCTTCAAATCATCCAACTCCGCGTCCATCATCTTCTCGATTTCCGACGAGCTCGACTGATATTCGTTGAATTCTTCTCGCATCTGAAGGAAGTGACCGAGAAGTTCATGATGAGGTAGTCCTCGAATTTGATCTTCTGACAAATCCATTTTCTAAAAAAAGAAATAAATCATTGCCGATGAAAATGAAAGCATAAAAATACGAACGAGGTGTAAAAAGCGATTGATTGTGAGGGAAGGAAGAGTGTGGACGAACATCACAAACCCCCATACGTAATACCGCCCGTAAACACTACAACACTTGGACACGTGTGGACAAAAAGTGAGAGAACTGGTCTTCTGAACAGGAAACAACCAGAAGCTGCTACCCGCGACACACAACCGCAAATGGCCGTTTTTTGAGGGCAAGAAATGCGGAGACAGCTGAGAGAGAAGGGCGATGGGATATCGCTTCCGAGGAGGTCGTATGCATGCGTCTCTAGGCCCGGAAGGCGTGGAAGAGTCGTAGTTGTCAGCACCGAAATCCCCAAGTTTTTGACACGACGAGCGCCCAACGAGCAAACAAAAAGTTGGTGGTGCTCCGGCTGCTCGAGCTCTCTTTGTTTGTCCTTGCTCCCACACTTCCGCCACAAAAAGTCGAACAGCTGTGTGAGTCAGTCAGTATCAAAGGGCATCATCGGACGAACGATTCGACGTGTGCGTGTGACGGCAGATCTCCAGATTATGACGGATTAAAATAAAAAGGGAAAAAACTGGACACGCATTCCTCGCGAAATTGAAAGAGGGAAATTGAGAGGTTTCACCTTCTTATGCGAATTCCCATCGAAATTTGTGTTGAATTCAGGTCATGACATTCCGATAACGGACGGAGGGAGCGCCCTCCGAGGGTCGACTTATAACTGATAACACAAATATTAGAACCGCAGGCGACGGCACTTAATAAAATCGATATTTTGCTGAGATACTCGTTCTGATTCACTGATTCTAATTGAATCACATCAACAACTGACGAGTCACTTGAGCAAATGAGGCAAGACACCAAAAAACCGGTTGAAGAACTGTTGCATTTAGGGAGGAAAGAGATGGAAACATAACATCGGTTAGCAAATGGCCTGAATCAATGCTTTGATGATTGTCAATTGCGGAGGCCACGTCACGTGACGAGAATGAACCCACGCAGTGACAGAGAATCATCTGTTTTTCGATAGACGCAGGCGGCCCCTCCCTGCCTGCCAATTGAATATTCGAAAATGCAAATAGTTTTTAATGGTCGGGAAACTTCTAAATTTCTTTTGAAAGAAGGCTTGCCGCACCCAAGGTTACGAACGCTCGGAGAGAAGAAAAAGAGGAGCGATCCGAGTCGAGATGCCGGCTCAATGCTCAATTTTCTCTTCGCGAGAGGCCTATCAAATCAGTATTTGCCCTCTCGCAAAGTGCCAATGGAAGATGGGAGAAGGCTCTGTTGACACTTTGCCCCAAACTGATCACTAAACTTCTTTGAGAGAAAGCTGAACAAATAAACTGAAGCAAGTCAGAGGCAAGAGCTGAATTTAGTAACGCCAGAACAGAAGAAAACGAAACAATGTTGCCAAATTTGGCGGAATAAGGAGGCGTTTACGGAATTAGATTCGAAATTCTCGATGAGTCAGTCAGTGGTAGGGCGAAAAGTAAAACAGTATTGAGAAAGTGGGAGGTAGCGAGGGGAAGAGGAGAAGAAGAAGAAATGTTGACGCGCTCTCGCCTAGCTTGCCGAGAGAGTGAGCGGAGAGAGGAGACGGAGAAAGACTGGGTGGCTACAGGAGGTCGCAGACAACACACTGCTATCGATTTTCGAGAGAAGAAAGAATGGAATGGAATGGCATAGCGATGCAGCCATCATCATCAGATATAAACAATAAGTTGCCAATGCAGGACCAATTACGAGGGAAGAAGCAGCGGAACTGGAAGACAAACAAGATGGAAACGAGAACTTTGTGTCTGTGTATTCGCAATTAATTTCGGTTATCGGTTTTGAAGGCAGAGACTTGGAAGCAAACGCTACACTGTTCACTGATTTCAATCGCGTTACTCTAATTAGAAAGACGCTTCCTTAAAAAAAAAAGAGGGAGAAAGTGACGCTCCGGCGCGCCTTATTACTCTCAGAATTGCGAAACTGCGTCAGCTGACAGAATTCATGGGAGTCGAAAAAAAAGAATGTGATTCTGGAAAAGAAACAAAATCATGTGAGAAGAAGTACAAAGTGCAAAGTGAAGCGGGTGGGAGAAAAGTGGAGCGATTGTCAACCGAGGTGACCTCTGAGGTTGAAAATTGATAAGAAGAACTAATCAATCTTTGCTCTGGGCCTTTTAGAAGAAGAATATGTGGAAATCATAGAAAGAAACGCAAATTGCACTTTTGTCACAACAAATTCAAAAACAATTTTTGTCCTCCACGAGGACTACACCACTTTCTGACTTAGAAACTACGGTACTTTTGTAGTCTGCGTGGAGAAGTTGCAATAAAAACTTCCGAAAAGAACGTGTTTCGGTGTCATTTTCGTATGAATTGAAGCATAAAGTGTCAATCTCGCAATCGCCATTGTCAAGTGGACGATTAGATCTTTCTCGAGAAGGAAGTTCGATGTGTACAATCGTTCCTTTATGTGGAACATTGAAGGACGAATCTATACAACGCAGCCATTTCATTTTTTATTCAGTTTCTTTTTCATTTATATTATTATATTATTTGGGACAATGACTACTTTAGAATAACGACAAGATTTGATGCGACAGCCGAGAAGAGGAGGAGACCGGGAGATGTTCACCGGCTGAAGATTCGAAGCGATGGACGGCGTCAAACGCGTTGGGCCACTGGCTTGGACACTTTAGAAAACGAGTCGAGGGGGAGCGATTCCGCTGTCTCGGATTCCTGAAAATCGAATTTCGAAAACTGTAATTGAAATAAAAATGCTTACCGCTCTTGGTCGGGCGCTTTCTTAGTGGAGCACTCGGCGTCTCCAACTCGGCTTCCTTCTTCGGCGTCTCCTGGTCCTCTGCGCCCTCTCCCTCATTCTTCCTCTTCTCCGAAAGATTCGGTGTCTTCTGAGACGACTGGGTCGAGCGGCGGCGTGGGGTCTCGTTCCCCTTGACGGTGGTGGAGGTGGCGGTGGAGGTGGTTGCCTCCTCGGCTGTCTTTCCCTCTTCCGGGACCAGCTGGCACGAGCGCCGTGCTCTCGGCGCCGTGAAGATTTCGAGAGGTGCTGAAAACGGTATGTTGAAGTACATGAAAGGCAGAAAAGACGGAGACAACTAACCTTGCCTCTCGTCCGGGCTGATCTCCTTGATCGGCATGCTCAGCCGCCTCTTGTTCTCTCCCGTCGGCCGTCCGATGAACGACGCCGACGATTGGACGCGGCTGATGGCGGCACGGCGGATCGGGTTCGGGGTGGTGCTCATTTTCGGCGGCGTGGGGTGAGCGTGGACGGTAACTGAAATAGAAAGGAATCGTATGTTGAGAGTGTGGTGAGGGTGATAATAGGAAGAGAGAAGGATGAGAACGGAGGAAAGGATGTTTGACAGAGGGATGGCTGTAAATGGGGAGTAAGACTGGGAACGAGAGAACAGGTGCTATCCAGCCAGACACGGAGAAGTTGTAAAAGGAGGGGAGGTCTAGCAGATTCCCACACAGCAACGCAAATGGAAACAAATACGGTGTTAGGTTGACTACAAATGATCCCAATATATTTAAGCGAATGGGATTTTTAGGGACTGAGAAAAACTCAAGGCACCACAGAAGGAAAAAGGGAAGGAGACCGAGTGAGAGAAAGGAGGAGAAACAACTTATCCAGGTGGCTGTAATGAAGGGAATGAATGAGACGGTCTGGACAATCTGGTCGACTGCCCGCAAACGGGGGCGGAGCCGAGACGAGCCCCGTATGGGCGGGGCATTTCCAGACTTGGCAACGTGCCAGCCAAGATAATCCAAGGGCAATTGGACAAGAGGAGAAAGACCTGGAAGAGTGGCGGACACACTCAACAAATGCACGAGCAAAGGGAATAATGGGATTATCTGTGGTAGGTACTGTTAGGGATAAGGAGTTTGGAGACTAGGAGGAGTGAGAAAATGGACATGCAGATGACTGGAATAATCGAATAGATTGCAATTCTGAAGGGATTCCATTTGGATCTGGCTCGTATGCATCATGGAGAGACGGGTGGATAAAACTGGTGAAACTGGGAATAAGAGAACAACTGAGGAAGAGAAACTAGCTATCAATTTCCATACAATTAGCTTTAAGTTCTTTCTTGAATTCTGGAAATATAAACTCGATTTCAGAAACCGGAAAACCAAATAATCCAGCAGTTAGAAGTAGGAAATTTGCAGCATAAAAGGTGGATAGCGGATGTACGAAAATAGAGTGTTTCTTTTTTGTTTTTTTAGGTTTCATTTTTTCAAACTAATAGGTTGACATGAATGGGACCAAAGACTATTATCCTAGAATAACCGATTGGATATATTAATTTCCATCTGTAAGTATTCGTTGAGAATTCATAGCGTTGAACCTAGAAGGCCCCCCCTCCCAATTAAAACGGCTATTCTGACTTTACTCTACTCTTTTACTTCGTTGGACGAGTTCTTTCATGATTTGAATATACGAAAAATGAAACATGGTAAGATGAAAGGCGAAGATCTTTCCGTTACCGAACCGCCGTCAGCATTGCTGACTCAGCAATACAAACACCGATCATAGGTGGTCCGTTCTGATGGTCCTTCCCCTGGTCAACGACTGCCTTCTTCTGCAGTCAGTTACGCCATAAACCGTGCCGACAAACGCGCACCGCCTGTCTAATCTCGCCGCTCTTTCCCTTTGTGGCCCCTTCCCGCATTCCAGTCGCCACTTGTGATAATTGCATTACGTAAGCAACACCAATGTCTTTCTGGGAAAACAAGAAGATTGTGTCCGCGAGATTAGATTAGATATCTGCATTGGTGGGAACCGAGCAAATATTGGCATACACGGAAATATGGGATCGATAAGATAGTCTGCTAGTCAAGAGCTCCCATTGTCTATGAACGTGTCATAGAAGAAGAAGAAAAAGGGAACAGGTGTGTCAGGCTGCGCACTTTTATGATGGATGGATCGTGTTGAACGAGTCAATTGGGCATTCTGTCGGATGACGAGATGACGGATTAGGGACGGGACGAGTCTGCCAGTTTATGGGCTCACTCACACTGTCTCTGCACTTTTTAGCACCTACAATTAGCCATCGAATGGACGGACTGTTCTGTGATCAGTTAGGGATACGTGCTATGGCTCGACGGTAATTGCTCTTCATTTGTCGAAGAAGAAAACGAAAAAACAGTTATTCATGAAGAGCGCCCTAACTTTAAGAACACCGTATCGTGGTGGCATTGCTAAGACTGGCAGTCGACACCTCGCTGCAATGTGTCTCCTTTTTGAACGGATATCCGCGGTGATCTCGGCCTTTTTCAGAAGATTGCAGAGATGTTTCGACAAAATTATGGAATACCAAGTGTCGAGCTTCTGGCTAGCCACCCAAACAGGTCCTGAACCACGAATGGGTCTCACCGCGAATGAAAATTTAAAAATTCGATCGAAACCACAAAGAACCGACTTTCGATTTATACTCCTCGAGTCACTGATATCAATTTATTGTGAAACGTCTGCAAAATTCCATCGTTTTTCGATCTTTCGCTTCACATTCCTTACGAAATTTTGGAGAATTGAATATTTCTGAAATTCCAGAAGATTCAGAAGAATTGGAAGTCGAGAAAGCGTAAAATGAAAGTTGCGTTTTCTATTTACGCTAATTTTTTACTGGAAATGGAGGAAAATAAAACACTGATAAGAAAACCAATTAATTAGTCTAAAAAATCAAATATTTGGCAGAATGAATTATTCACAGTCGGCAGGAAACTAATTATATGACTGTAATAATAATGATATCAAGTGCTCCAATTCATCGAACATTTTGATCTTGGGAGCATCTTCAGATGAAGTTTATCACGGGAATCAATCACTTCTTACATTAGATCAAGAAGTTCTATAACCCAACTCATCCGGGATCCAGAAGAGATCTGTCAACTGGTTCACCATGTCTCCATCCGAATGCTGCTCCTCACCACTTCATCTTCGTCTCTTCCTTGCCTTTCGAATCGTTTCTTTCCCTTCTCTCCGATCGCTTCCTCTTCGCCCATCGCTCCGCCCCTCCTGCCAGCCGCCTGCCTCTTCTCCGGTCCCCCTCCACACCGTTTCCCCCCGTCCTTCCGTTTCCTTCCTCCGGTCTCTTTTCCGGAATCGTCTTCTTCTTCTTCTTCTTGGTCCTACTCCAAAATCACAATGAAACGAACGAGTGGCGACCAGCAGTCTTCGTTCCAAGCCGACTACTTCCTCACCCAACTTTCCCATTTCACCGAAGCAAAGTTCTCTCTTTTCGAGCACGCACCGCCTGCGGAAAGACGAGATCGGTTCCGGAATCACGTGGAACGAGAAGAGATGCCGTTGGTGAGTCGAGAAGAAGAAGAAGAAGATCTTCTGAACTGTGTGTATTATGCCCACGTGGGCGGTGTAAATGATAATTCCTTCCGTTTTCTGCGCCTTATCAGTTCTTATCAATACATGAGCCTCGCTGAAATATGCAGATGACACCCATACCCAAATACTCATGTTGTTAGTGACTGTTCTTCTCTCTCTGCGGGTCAAAACTCATCAGATAGGCATGACACGGTTCCCAAAAGGAAAGAGATGACAATCTGTGAGATGCGGACGGAGATTGACGAGTTCTCGTTTCAGACGTTCTGCAAGATGGGCATCAACATTCCGGTCAAATTGGAATGGTCCCAGACGAGTGGAAACGAGGTGAGAAAGGAGCAGAAGCTGACAGACCGACGTTCCGATTCTTCCAGATCAACTTCCGTTCGCGTCCATTCGTCTTCAACGGAATCTGGGTCAAAGTAGTCGGAACGATGAATTCTGAATCTCTGGATGGCCGTGTTCGATTCGAGAGATCGCCACGTGAGAATGTCCCTTTGGCTGATCAACTTGCTCGGTTTCCAGAGGCCGACGAGGAACCGAACGGCCTTTCCGATGCTGAAATCGCCGCTCTCCGGAGGGACGGACTGCCCATTTGACTCCGTTGAGAACTTCTCAATAGAGCGCGCTTCCAACGTGTCTCTCCATGTGATAATCCTCCCATTTCCGCTCTGTTCCTTCTTCAAATTGTTGTGATCTCGTCCTCGATCTCTCGGTGTTTCTGTTTCCCCACACGAATAAAATATTGTAACATTTACGTGTTAATGTCGGCGAACTTATTACAATAGCCCTGTCCAAGGGGGAAGTTGGAGCAACAGCTGATAAATAGTCGAAGCGAGAAATATATTCGACTCGGGCAGTGTGTTCAGGTGGGAAATGCGCATGTCATTCGGAACAAAGATGTTGTAAAACAATCGGGTTCCTCGACTCGCGCATCGTTCGACTTCCTTTGACGTTTCACCGACAACTCATTGAATCGTCGTAAAACATGTGTTCCAGAGTGTCGTATAAAAAGGCTTAACGGGGGCGCAAATTGGATTTTTCGACGATGGTAAGATCGATAAAGATCGTTCAAGGCAAATTTAGATTAGAAAAATGCAGATCAGCTTCTTTATCAGCTCGGTGAGTTCTATAAAAAATAAACCTTAATACTGGGAGAGGCTCACATACGTTAAATTTCGGGGATGGAAGGAACACGTACATGGAATTGTCAGAGAGAAAGAAACATTGGGGATAAATAAAAAGAACAAGGGAACATGTGAATGGGGAATGCAACTAAACCGAATCCCAAGGTGACAAGGAGCATTTACAGATGCATTCACAGAGGGCAATCATCGACGTGCAGAGCTGGCGGATGCCATTGAAGCGTCGGTAGCGGTGGCCGCGGCGGAGAGATGAACATTGCTTGAAGTTGTCGGGAGACGGCCATGCACGTTCACCTGACGCGGCGGATTCTTGGCATCAATCACCACGTTGACATCGGTTTTAGGCACGGAATCCTTGGTAGAATCGTTCATTAACCTCTCGATCATGCTTTTTGCGTATCTTATACGAGTCAGGAATTTTTCCGGGCAGCCATTAACTTCGAGGTTTGAAAATTTGTAGGTCAGCATTCGCTTCTTTTGATCGATAAATGTTACAGCCTGCATCAGTGGGCACATGATCATCTTGATGTGATCCTGAAAAATAAAAATAAACTAAAATTAGAACAAAAGGATAACAAACATTGAAAAAGTTGATTTGAACAGTGCCGTTGGACAGATGAAGAACAATTGCTGATTTCGTTCTGAACCACACCCGAAGCGTTGGAAGTCGAGCTAGATCGTCTCCGGCCTAAATCACAGTTATTTTGTTATTCTTCCAATTTTCTCATCACCCTCTGTCCAACATGCTCTCCTGCTTTCAATAAATGATCATTCATGTATGATCTGAAATACCGGAGAAGCGTAACCTTCTTTGTCAATTGCTGTGGCGTATTGCCGTTCTCCATGTTGTAGTAGTGTTCATTGTTGTTTTTCTCAATGTAAGTCAACTGATTTCCGGCACTATCGAGAACAATTCTCGAATTATCGTTGAAAAGTACGCCGACCTGAAAAATGAATTTGATCAAAAGCTAATTCGCAGAGGAATATACAGAGTTGTCGCACAACTGATATCCAATTCCGTACTTGTCCGAATAATCGACCCATTTGGAAATCCAGAAGACTGGCATGGCTTCAGGAGATTGGTAAGTCTCAAGTAGAGCTTCTGCTTCATCCATCTGAAAATTACTGTAAGTGTCACCGTGAATTCAGATTCAAAATACATCTGGAGTTGTCTTCAAAAGCAGATCATTGACTTGGGCAGACAACTGTGACAAGTAGCAATCAAGTGGCTCTCGGAAAGTCGCTTCCACAGCCAACTGTTGAGCTCTGTCTCTTTCGGAATTTCCTGAAACCCGATGGGTTGGAATGTTTGAAAGCCCGGGCCTTCCGACTACACGTGGCGCGAGACTATCAACAGTGCCCCCGGGGGACACGTTCTCTTCGGTCGAGCCGTGGTCGTTGAACTTTGGGACCATGGTGAGGCAAGAGACCGGGAGACGTGTTGGCATGAATCCAGAGCTGAAGAACCGATCGCGGAATATCGTCTTGGCGGATGGTCGGCGACCAGGAACTGGGTCCAGCAGCTGACGAATCAATTGCGAAGCGGTAGAGCTGGCAGTGGTTGGGATAGTGTAGTTGTTGTGCTTGATTCGAGAATATGTTTCCTGAAGAGAACAATTTAAAATCAAACTGGTTTTCTTGTGTCAGCTCACCTCAAGCGTTTTCGATTCAAACGGCGGCTGTCCAAAGAGCAGGATATAGAGAATGCAACCGATCGCCCAAATGTCCACCTCGAACGAGTGGCCCATTTTGCTCAGAACTTCGGGGGCTATATAGTTAGGTGTTCCACAGAGCGTCTTCTTTCTTTCATCGTTCTCCACGGTCGTCGCAAGACCAAAATCTCCAATTTTAACCTGAAGTTCTTCGTTAAGGAACAGGTTTCCGAGCTTCAAGTCGCGATGAACAATTTTGAGATCGTGAAGATAAAGAACTCCTTCGACTACTTGGTGAGTGAAGTAGCGCGCTTCTGGTTCGGTGACAGCTCTTCGACGTTTGTGCAGTTCCATCAGCGATCGTCTCGGGCACAACTCCAGTGTGATGTAAACATTAAGACGATCCTGAATCACAGAATAGAATAAATTGAAAGCAGGTGATGCCACCAACCTCAAAGAAATGAAACAGCTTAACGACGTTGTGATGTGATAGATTACGATGAATCTGTACTTCTTGAGCCATTTTGTCGCGTTGGTACTGCTTTACAAGAAGCAGTTTCGGCACCACCTTACCGGCGAGCACTTCGCCTGTGACTTTGTTGCGAATCTCGTAGCAATGAGCAAAACCTCCTTTTCCAAGGAACTTTCCCTTCTCGTACTGAATATGCCGTTCATTGTCGACGATAATCGCCGGAACTTCTGGCGGAGGTTTCTCTTTTCGTTGGGATTTCACTCTCGCGTTGGGCGGCTGTGCGCGTTGCATCTGAAAAAAAATGTAAAATTTCGATCAGTAAAGTTGAGAAACAATGAGAAAAAATACGGCGTCAGTTGAATAAATTTAGGGAAATCGCGGACGAACGACTGAAGTTCGCACGCTTTTGAAGGTATATAGACGTTGAACGACGCAGACAATTAATCTTGCCGACCTTCACCTGACTTTCGGAGAAAAACGGGGCTAAGAACAACGAGAACGATGATAAATTGCCAGCTGTTTGTAGGCCACCGCGACCGGCAAAAGAATTCATTTCCGCGCTAAAAATTCAAATTGGACCGCGCGGGTCTCGCCACGATTTCGATACAAGCGCCGTTACAGTGTTTTCCCTCTCCAACTTCTGCACACTCTCTCGCGCTGTCCTTAAATTTAAATTTCACTTTTTTTTCGAAATTTCTCAGTAACTTTTAGTTTTTTCATGGTTTTCAAAAAAGTTTTCGAAGGGAAAACTTGAGTTTATTGGCTAAGTTACCTGTAGTCAACCTAATTTGTGAGCGATTGTATCTTTTGAAAAATGACGGATGTTTTGAAGAACGAAACGTGAATTGTTTTATTTCTATACAGAAAAGAGGTCATAATCATGGTTTTACAAACGTATCGGAAATTAGTTTTTTTTTTTTTTAAATTTGCCTATAGATCCAGATTTTTCTTCAGTTTCGCGATTTCAACCAATTTTGCTTCACGTTCTGCTTGGAATTCTCGAATTCGGGAAGTTTCCATTTTTGGATCCAGCTCCGCTTCAAATTTTTGAATGACGGTCTCATCGGAGAAGTTTGGAGTTCCTGCCATGTCGTTAAGAACCTGCAATTCGATGATTTCAATAACTCTACAGTATTGTTCGAACCTTCTCCGCCCCTGGACCATATCTCCGGAAATAATCTCTGACTCCGAACGCATTCAGATGAATAGTCTCGCAAACGCCGTTGAATGCATATCGGGGCCCTAGGCCAGCTGACATGACCGCATCGATATCACTGACACCGATGACATCATCAGCGACAAGCCTCCATGTCTCCGCGAGAAGTGCGAATTGCAATCGATTCACCGCGAATCCGAGCACTTCCTTCTTCAGTTTCACCGGCTGCTGCTTCACAGATCGCATGATCTCGGCAGCTCTGTCTACAGTATCCTGTGACGTCCACGGAGCAGGAATGAGTTCAGTTAGTGGGAGATAAAGAGGAGGGTTCACTGGGTGCACGATAAGGCACCGCTCTCTGTTCTTGAGATCTTCGGTAAACTTTGATGCGGGAATAGTCGACGTGCTACTCGCCAGAATAGTGTTCGGACCTGCCAGCGGATCTAATTTCTTGTAGAACTCCAGACGGAAGTTGACATCTTCCAATGCGGATTCTTGAACGTAGACTGCATTTCTCATGACTTCTTCAAGAGAAGACGTGGTGGAGACGTGACGAAGAGCTTCGTCCGCAGAAATTGTTCCTCTTTGGAGACCGTGTTCCTAGAAAGCTTTGAATTGTCGTTACTTCTCTGAAATGAGTTTGCTCACATCAAGTTTCCTCAAATTCTTCTCGACAAGTCCCAACGCTGTCTGCAATTGGCTCTCGGAGATGTCGAACATCTGAACATTATACCCGGAACTGGCAAAGATCGTTGCCCAACTGGAACCGACGAGTCCGCTGGAAATGGGTCAGCTGACTGGGAGAAGAAGAGAAAAAGCGGAGAGACAAACCTGCCGACGATGGCGATTTTGCCTTTTTCACCAGACATAATTGCCAGAATGACCGCTTGTCAGTGGGGAATGGATGGCCAAGTGGCGAATATACAAACGCCTTCTTATCATTATTATCATAGAGATTCCGAATAACAATAGACGCAGAGATGGCAACGTGATCGGGTGCTGTGGGGAGGTTTCGATTCGGGCGATTCCTCGATGTGTGATGCGCTTTTCAAGGGAAAATGTCACAATTTGGACTGTGTTGAAGCATTGAACAAATTGTTATCAAGTCATTTGGAGTAAATAGTTTATATCACAAGAAAAGGCAAACTTTACAATGGTTACATTTGTACATATTTAGTCTCGTTTGTTTCAATGATCAGACGCAGAAGATCATCAGGCAGCATTTGGTGGGGGAAGGGAGTGAAATTATTGCGATTTCTACTCGTCGTCGATTCGAAGGGCTCCTTCTTCCGGACTGTCGGGTCCTGTATCGTCTTCCGCGCGGTTTACGCGTTCCCGTGGCGTTTCCCGTAATACTGGCGGCTCGCGCTCTCGTGGCAATGGGATCATTTGCGGCGGCGGTACCGGCGCCGGCTGCTCTCGTTGAAGTTGGGGAGGTCCGAGTTGAGGCATTCCGCTGAAAAAAAGGTTGGATTGAGTTCGGCAGTCCACTTCGAGTGGTTAGCAAGCAGTTTTTCAAGAGAAAGGACTTCAGTCTCTTTTGGCAACCTATCGTGCAGGCAAACGGTAACCAAATCGGACGGTATGCAAGTGTGCAAGCAGATGTGTGCATGGGTTTCATCGGGTAGAGAGATTTATGTATTTGTTAGAGAATGAGCGAACGCGAGCGAAAGAAACTGACTGATAACTGTGCGAGTCCCTGTGCGTGGGCGGTCTGACCCATTGCGACGCTTGATAGTTGCCTCCGTGCGGTTTGGCGGCCGGCGGTCCCATACCAGGCGGAAGGCCTTGTGCGTAAGAGGCCACTTGCTTGCTGCTACTTGAGCCACCACCTCCGTGATAATGTGATGACGGCGGGTATCCACGCATACTGCCTGCTCGATCTCGATACAGTTGATCTGGTGGCGGACCTCTGCAATAAATACGAACTCACAAAGAATTACTTCTTCCAGAATTACCTCATCATTTGTGGCGGCGGTGCCATCGGAGCCTTCCGGCTACTTCCACTACTGCCTCCTCGGCTTCCACTAGGAGGTCCCATCACAGGAGGACCAGGATATATTCCAACCGACGGGAGAACTTGCGGCGGAAGTGGTTTCTTCTTCGCGGGCGGCTCGCGATGATGATCCGAAGATCCGAATGGTCCTTGAGGAGCGGAGAACGAATCTTTCCGTTGAGTAGGTGGTGCATTGGACACGTTTGAAGTGGATTCCTTCCGTGAAATTGGAGCACCAGAAGAAGACGCAAATTCCTTTCTTGAAGATTCCGCAGCTGGTCCTGAAGTGCTTGCAGACGTGCTAGGACCATCGTCTTTCGCATCCTTCTTGTCTTCATCGACTGTGTCTTTCTGAAAAAACAAAGAATTGAGGTATCCGTGACTTTCTTCGAGCTTACCTTCGGAATTCTGAAGTTCTTCAAACTCAGCGTGGGAATCATAGATGTTGTCGTCGTTTTGTGATCACTCTTTCCCTTCTTCCTCTCCGGCTCTCGCCTGTCTTTTTCATCCTTCTTGTCCAGTTTCCGTTTCTTCGACGACGACGATGTCGATGGATCCTTCTCCTTTCCAGCTTCCAGTCGCTCTCTATCGGCTCTCTTCTGTTCCGCACGTTCTCTATCTCTCTGTCGTCTCCTCTCCCTGTCTCGTTCCTTCTTCTCTTTTTCCTTCTGCGCCTTCTCCTCCTTCTCCCGTTCTGCTCTCTCTCGATCTTTCTCACTATCTCGATCTCGATCCTTTCTATCATCTCGTCTGTCCTCTTTGACTCGGGTCTTCGGAGATTCTATGGAGGACGGTTTCGATGTTCTCGGGATCTGAACCATAATTATGTTAAATATTGCCCTAGAAATCAGTGAATACCTTCAAAACAAGTTTCTCCCTCTCTTGCTCTTCTTCCACAACTTCTCTCTTCAGATTCGGCATCAACAACGGCATGCTCGAAGATGTCCCCGCAACATTTGCTTCCATAGCCGGAGCGGAGAGTGCCTGTTGGAGAGCAGACATGACTGGCTTCGTCTCCGTCGGAGCATCTTCCGTGTCGTCGCTGAAAACGCCTTCCAGTTCTCTGAAAAATCGATTTTGTACTGAAAACTGTTCCGAAAACAAACTTGGCCCTGCGCTCTTGATGCGGTTCCAATTGTGGCGGTGCTGGGAAACTGTGTTCCGGTTTTGGTTTCTCAGCCAATTTCTCCTCTGATGTCTCCGGGAAAGGAGCTGTTGATTGCTGCTGGATCTTCTGCTGAGCCAGTGCATGTTCTTGTTGTCCCTTCAACCTCGAAATACACGCGTCAAGATTTCCTTTTTTCTTCGGCGTTGGAGTGATCGGTGTTTTCAAGGGCTCGGTCGTTGTTGGAGTCGTTGGAACTGATGCATCGGTGAGTAGAGGCGGGAGATCAGTGGGTTTTGTAGGTTCGGCGGCGGGTGGAACAGAACTAGTCGAACTGGAAGCAGCTGCAGCAGCGGCATTCATTTGTTGTTTCAGAAGAGCCACATCAGGCTTGATGTCGGGACGCTCTTGTTCCTTGTAGCCTGGAGGTTCTCGCATTCTTCCCATTCCTATATGATGCTCTGGAGAGAATGGTTTGGGAGGAGCGGAGAGTGGAGACGGAGTAAGAGGGAAGTGGTTCGGACTCTGCAGAGGCATTCCCGGGTAACCGACCATCGGATTACCGAGTTGTTGCGGCGGGAGATGAGACGGGCGGTGTGTAGTCAACGGTTTCGGTGGCGGTGGCGGATCGCATTCTTCATCTGCAACTGGTTTCGATTCTGTTCAGTAGTATCATGAGCATTTTCGCAAAAGAACATACCGGAATCGTCTTCGGTAGGTGTAGCTGCTGTGTATGGCGGAGCAGGATACTTCGGAGGAGGCATACTCTGATGCATCGGAGACTGCATCTGCTGAGACATTTGCTGCGACATCTGCTGTTGGTGATGCTGCATTTGCATCTGCTGTTGGTGCATTCGATATTGCTGACTCTGGTGGAATTGGTGTTGTTGCATCTGATGCATTTGCTGGTACTGGTTCATGTGCGGATTCATTTGTCCTGCTGAAATCTCTTACGACGGGGCTTAGCAGACGTTGTTTCTACGACTTACGATAGTCACTGAAGCTTCTCTGCAACGGAGGTCTCATCGGATCCATCGCATACGGATTCTCAGCCACCCCGGTACTCTTTCTACCACCCGCTGCTCCGACTGCAGCAGCTCCGCGTCCTTTCCGTCCTTTTCCTCTTCCTGCAGGTGCTGCGCCTTCCTCTCCCGGCTGCTTCTTCGCTCGCGATTTTCTCGGTTTTCCTTTGCCAAATGCTGTGGGATCCGGGAACTGTATACTTGCCGGAATATTTGGATCATAGGGTGCCGGTGGATCAAAGCCCATGGTGAAAGAATGCTGTCTCATCGGACCTCCAGGAGCTGATGACGACGGAGATTGATGACTAGCAAGACCGACAGCATGAGCTGCACCGATGGACTGTTTCATATGAACACGGGCGGACTCGAGAAGACTCATTCGTTGCATTTCCTGCTGCTGACGCATCATCGACGGCGTATCCATACTAGACCGCCCCTTATCCCCATCTATATCCGCAGCCATATTGTTCATACTGGTCAAATGGCTCAGTTCAGTACGCTTCGGACGCGGCTGCGCTCTAGTTTTGCCAATTGTGGAAGTCTGCACATAATACGGATCGACCTCTCCAAAGCTGGAGAGCAGCGCGCCTTGAAATTCTTTGTCGTCTTCCCGTGTATACACCAACTGAGTCGGTATGATGGGATCTCCTGAATCGGTTCTCTTCGCATCGTGACGTGTCTCTTTCGTCTACTTACCAATTTCCAAAACCATTATCTTCCTTATCGTCGTCTTCTTTGGTTGTTTAACCACTGAATTTGAATTCGTGCTGTGAATTGTAGGCGATAACCAAGCTTGATGAAGTTTATCATAATCAACAGCAGCATTACTATCTGATAAGTTGGCATAGTTGATCGGAGAAAGAACAGTGTTCAGGCGACAGTCCAGCTCAGCGAAGGCGAATGTCAGCGTGGCGGGGATGCTCCAATTGCTGAAGGATATGAATGAACGATGTCGATTCTGTTATTCGCTCACTTGTTCAGTTTCTCCGTGATCAGCTTGTCCAATTCTAGATTCGGAGATTCGCCAGTCAACTGAGAAGTAGTCTTGATCAAGTACTTTCCCGGAGTTCTCTCGTCAATTAAAACTGAAAAATAATTTTTTAACAGAGAAATTTTTGAGTTCAACTAACTGGTCATGCTGCCAAAACTAGTCTCAAACTGCAGATGGAATTCGCTGCGACGTGGAACCAAGTGTACTTTCACCGCTTGAACCTCTTTTTGCGGTACTCCTTGTCTCGGCTCGCACATCGACAGGAACGACTCCCACAGACTGGCATGCATCCATTCGCTTCTCAAAGTCTCGACGATCTTCGGAAGTTGTGTCAGTTCGCTCATGAACATCTCGACAACAACCATATCATCCTCTCTTGTCAATCTCTTGCACTCCACATCGTAATGTTGCTGGATGTCAGTCTCGTCGGGGAACTGCGTCAGTAACTCTAGGTTCTTCTTTGTCAGCGGACGTGATGACATGTAGCGATAAAAGTTAACGTAGTGACGGACGAGCGGAGATCTCGGGACGATTTGGCCTAGCTTGCGAATGGTTTGTCGAGAGAAAAGGAACGCATGCTTGAACTTGATACAGATGCAAACGTTGGCTTGATTGAACTCGGTCCATTCTCCAGTTTGACTGAATACCGGTAGTTTGAATGATTTTTCGTGTTTCACGAATGAGATTTCAATGTACGGAAGGAGATCGAGATCTGAAATTGGAAATATTAGTTCTAGTTTTCAGAAACAAATCGAATCTTACATGAGCTATCAGCATGCGATTTTCCCTCTTTCTCGGCGAACCGAACGACCATTGGGTCAGCCACATAGTAGAGACGGCCAGGGCGAATCTCTGTGCGCGGCGAGTAGAATCCGTACTTGTTGTTGTTGATGGAAGCGAACGAAGCATCGTTAGCTTCACGGATGAGCAACTGTTCGACGGCTCGGAGGGCGTCCTTGCACGCATTTTTGTCATTTCTGAAAGCACAATTTACTTTTTCTCCAATGTTCCCCACACCATGCCCTATCATTGCATTCAGTCTATCATCTCGCCGCTTTTCTATCGTCCATCTTTTTTCTATCCGCTGTTATCATACTACAACATACATTCAATCGCGCGCTCATACATTCATGTCTGCCCGCGTTCCTCTGCGTCTCTAACCCCTCCTTCACCCCGTCTTTCTTTTCTCATCTCGCTCATAAACTAGTTCTTTTGAACTTTCTTCTACCTCCTCTTCTACCCAAAGTGGTCATACTCTAAATCGTTTTACTTTTCGAATAATTTTCCATCCCTTAAAATCTTCAAATCAGTTAATTTTCCAGAATGTTTCTTCGTGCAATTGAAGCTCTCTTCGGATTGGGTCTTTTGGCCTACGGCCTCGCTCAAATCGCCATCAATTCCGTTTGGTGGGCCTATGTCCCTGTCTACCTGGTTCCGGCGCTTCTGGCCATCTTCCAAATGCCGCGCAACCACACGTGGCGCACGCTTTCATCGCTTTCCATCGTCGCCGGCGGTCTCTACACTGCATTTTTGCTCTGGACATTCTCGTCTCTCGAATCGACACCGACGCTAAATCTTGACGAGGCCAAGAATCTTCCACCGGTTAGCAGTTCATTTTTATCTCTATCATTTCCGAATTCCCGTTTTCAGCTCGCCTTCGGAGCCCTCCTCATCAGCATCATCCGTTTGACCCAGGACAAGATTACTCAACCGATCCACTACATCAGATCCTCTATTATTCTCATCGTCGCTCTCACCAGTCTCTACGCCTTTGCTACCTACTTCCACTATTTGATCTAATTGAAATTTCCTCATTTTTTCTCAATTTTTTGTTTGATATTGTCAATGTAATCCAATAAATTAACAGTTTTTCGACTCACTGTGTAATATCTTTTGGAATCGTCGCAACCATATTAGCGACAGCATCACGAAGTTCAGTAAACCTCTTCGCCTTCATCAGAGCCAACGCTTCGGGCGCATCGAACATTGGCTGACCAAAGTATCCGATTTTGCAACCGGTAATCTGAAAATTGTATCGAATTCCGTACCATTTTCATAATTATCTTATATATTTACTCACATTCTCTTCGGAAACATTGATTTCAATAGTGCTATCAAGACTTCTGATAGTATAGCAGCTAGGAGTACCGGTGACTACGGATCTGTTACTGAAAATTACATTCTTTTTAAAACAAATCTTGAAATTGCTTCGAATAAATACCTGAAACTCTCAGCGAGCTGTTTGATTTTCTGTGCAACTGGTACAGTTTCATCAATCGGCATATTCTGTTTCATAAACTCCAGCGAGCTGAGAACATCGAGACGGGTGCTAGCAGGCAGTGTCTGCCGTTTCTCCTGCGTGATAACTCGATAAGATAACAAAAACACACCACCTTATCAAATAAATAAAACTTACGAGCAAATTTCGGCGAACCGACTTGCTGAAATGGTCCCATCCGAGCTTCTCGGCGCCTTGTCGCACTCTTTCCATCCGCAAGTCATTATCGACTGATTCGAGATTTAATTCTTCAATTTTTCTTTCCTCGATTATCATTATAGGCTACCCAACCTAAAAAATATATTCAGTATTGAAAATTAAATTATGGATTTTAATAGAGAGAAATTGGAAAAAAATCGAAGAAGTCGCCAAAAGAGTTTAATAACGACACTCCGCTTTTAACGATAGACCGGTGTTTAACGTGTTACTGAAGGCGTTGGCGAAAGCTGGTCGAAGAGAGATATTAAATACTGGTGGAGAGTTTCTCTGACTCTATTAAAAGGAAGAAAGCCCGAGATTGAATTTTAAAAAAAAAACAATTTTTTACGAAATGGAAAGCAACATTAATTATTGGAAAAACTGGTGAGCGGAAACCGCAGCGAATGACGGACGAAGCAATGGATCCATAACAAAAACTTCGTAGAGCAACTTGAAAAGCATAACTGCGGGAACGTCGCCATGTCGTATATTGAAACGGAGCGGAGGTGACAGATTAGAACGATGGGCGACTTGTTCCATTTTGAATCCATACTTTGTCATTTTGACTTTCGAGCTTCTGAAAACGTTCAAGTTTCAAAGCTCCAAAACTTACCAACGTCATTTCGTATGCCATTCTCCACATTCTCTCACTAGGAGCTTGTTGTAATACTCTCTGCATCATTTCGAATTGCACCGACTCGGTGTCGAAACTGTTGCTGCCATAGAACAACATTTCTCCAGTGTACATCTCAAAGAGGATGCATCCAACAGACCAGACATCCGATTTCATGTTGTAAGGAAGACCTGAAAACGGTAAAATTGCGCATACTACATGATCCTAGAAAGGACAAACCGAGGAAGATTTCCGGAGCTCGATAGTTCTGCACTTGCACAGTTCCGACTTCCGGAATGGTATCGGGAAGGTGTTGGCGAGCCGATCCGAAGTCGCCGATTTGAATTCGCAGATCCTTTTTTCGAACAACTGCCATTCTATAGGACTGGTTCCTAAAGTTGCTGCCTATCAGCTCTTCCACTGCAAATCCTTTGGTGACAAAGAGAATGTTCTCCGGCTTCAAATCCAGGTGATAAATGTTTAGCATTTCGAGATGAGACATGGCGCTCAGAATCTGTTTTCCAATGATTCGAATGTCTGATACCGAAAATGTCATTTTACTCGACGGCTGTTTTTTCTGAGATCCAAGTTTCATAGTGTGCATAGAATATCCGAGAAGATCGGTGACGATGGCAAATGAAGAGCACTGAGGAAGCGAATCAGTGATTGTATGCGTTCGAACCAAACTGAGAACGTTTTCGTGGCGAAACTCAGCAAAGTTCTGCAGGATCTGGATAAATCAACAATTAAAACATAAATAACAAATGGCCAAGTATTACCGCCACTTCCTTCTCAAAAAGCCCGCTGTCTCCTTCCAATGTATGTTTCAGCACTTTCATGGCATAGTGTTGCTTCTAAAACAAAAAACTTCAAAATATTGGTAAACTCGTTGAAAACTAGCATATTAACCTCTCTTGTCACTTCAAACACGATCCCGAAAACGCCTTCACCGATAACTTTGACGACATCGTCTGGAATATTTCTGATTTTTGCAAAAGTATGTTAACATGTTGTAATCGTAAATAACTTACATTCAACAAGTTCTCCAGTTCTGATTTTCTTCAAAAACTTGATTTCCGGCTCGTCTCGAGCTCTGCTGAACTTTTTTCTCACTGCAGGAACGTTTGGGGCTTCGGTATCAGCAGCACCAACCGTTTGGGCGGATTTTTCGATGAGAAAATTGTCTAATGGACTTCCAGCACGCTTCATCGGCAAAATATCCAATGTTTGCATCGAAAAAAGTTCGAAATACCAGAAAATAGGGGAAAATATTCGAGAAAATTAAAAAAATTTTGAACGAGACAGTAGCTTTATGGATTACTGTATTGAAGGCGCATAGACAAAATGTTTTGTTGGTCTCGCAACGATCTTTATAAATTTTAATTGAATTGCGGTACTTTGCAATTTTAAGTGGAAGATTTATTAACACAAATTTCTATTTACATGAGCAAATAAGCGTTATTAATTCACACAACCATCAAGGAATTCATAAAATTCACTCGTCATCATCATCCTGATGTTTCGGGCGGTGCCGACGAAGAGTTTTGATGTCCTGGTCTCTCTGGGACATTTGTTCGGCGGCGTAGTCTCGGTCACGACGGTATTCTTTGTAATTCTGAAGAAATATTTCTTATTTTTCAAAATTACTGCTTCTTCATACCAAATAAGCCTGCGGACGTTGCCCAGTGCTGGCACGAACGCAGTAGAAGAGATCGTGAAGGCAAGTTGGCAAGTAGGTCTGTTGAAGGCCAATGTTGACGATGTTATCAGCTCTAAATGTTCAGAAACTTGATGTGATTTCAAGAAGTTTAGGGTTTCTACCTGTTATATGGATAATGTCCGGATCTGGCAAACTTATAATCATTCTCCAACTGTGCCATACTCGCCGGTCTTCCGTCGAAGAATCCGAGATAAGTGGGCGGATAGTAATTGGGATAGTACCAGTTGCCGAACTGTCCGTAGTCTCTCGCAGTGTTCTCATTGTAGTAAATGTACTTTGGGAGTACACGCGGGAAGTTCTCGTAGGTTCTCTGGTAGAAGGTGTCAGCCACTTGTCGATTGGTCGTGTCGGCGAGCTTTCCTGGACCGGGACCGCCTCCGCTGAAGTTGCAATCGGCGACGAACTGGAAACAGAGATTTGGGAATGCACGCAGTCGACAAAGGGCAGAGTTACCTGAACAACATCCTCACAAGACATGTCCCTGGGTCTCGGCTGGACCTTATCGCAATTGTTCTTGGACCAAGAGAGCAATGTCTCCGGAAGTGGGTTCCATCTTTCCGCGAATTTGGCGAACGATGCGCACATTCGAGGCGAAGGGGCTGCTGAGAAAAGTGCCACGTGGCATAGGAAAAGTAGAAGAAGATGTTTGATCATCTGGAAGTGGAAGAGATCAGGTTGAGTTGGAAGTTTGGATGGACAGGTCAATATCACGAGAACCGACTGTCGAATGAAAAAAAAGATAGAGAAAAGACGAAAATGGAAAGACAACTGATTGCCGACGGGGTATAAGGTGTAATCGGAAAGGGGCGAGATGACGGAGAAAATGGAGAAGAATCGAAGAAGAAGAAGAAGAGGCGCAATGATTATTTTGTGGCGAGAACGGTTTGGAGACGGTTTGTAGACTACGGAGATGACGTAGACGGAAGCAAGTGGATGCTTGGAAGAATAATTGGGAATTTAGAGGGGTCTGATGGATCTATATGAAGACTTTAGAACTTTCAGAGAACGCTTTGGAATTTCAAAGCTGTTCGTCTTCAGTTTCTGAAGGAAAGAGAGAATTTGACTACAGAGACCTTCAAAACTCTGCCTCTTTTTCTAAGAACTGGGAACAACTCCTCGCTGAAAAGGAAGCGGGAGTCCAGTTCCATGTAAGTAAAAAAATAAGAAGTAGGTCTGAAAAAAGTGTTAAAATGCCCTTGTGCCCGTCGCGAGAAACAAGTTTCCGAAGAGAGAGCGTGTTGATTGAGGAGACGCAGACACGGCCCTCCACGGGAGGTTACAGGGAAGATGCATTACAGCACGCCGAGAACACACGCTTCGAGTATACTCGCGCATTGTCTCCTTCTCGTCTTGCTATCCCCAGCAAATTGGCAATTCGACGTGACATTGCGTGGAAATTTGGAGATGAGACATGGGGGATTCAAGAGATGCTGCTCGCGGAGAGTCATTTCGAGAGTAAATGACAACGGCGAAGGCGGGACGGGGGACGGTAGCAATGAATAGGTTTAGTGACGAGGGAGAGAGCAGCAGATGGGTGAATATCACAGAGGGAATGACGCCAGAGAAGATCGATTACGGTACGTGATTCCCGAACTTACTCGGTCTCTGCGAGCTCTTGAAAGTGCGCAGCGAAATCTCGAAATGTAATATGCAGTGAAACTCTGCAACAACCTGTGGTCCTACATGCACAAGTACTCGCCGGATGGCCCACGTCCACAATACAACCCGGAAGTCGTTCTGAAACTGCTGGAAAAGAGCAAAGAGATACTGAAGAACGATCCGATGGTGGTCAGTGTCCAGGATCCCGTCGTCATCTTCGGGCCGCTCTACGGGGAAGGCGACTCGATGATCAGCCTGATCAGTTTGGTCAAACAGATCCCTCCAGATGTCACGTATGTCATGCTCGGATGCTACATTGGAAACGGATTCGCCCAACTGGAATGTCTTCTGTTCCTGCTGTCTCTGAAACTTCTTCATCCGGATCGAGTGGTTCTTCTCAAGGGACACCATGAAGAGTCGATATCGATGGAACTGCTGAAAGTGAAAGAGTGGCTGCACGGGCGGGGCGTTTCGCAGGAAGTCAACGTGGAATTGATCATTCTGGAGATGAAGAGAGCCACGAATTTCATGTCGGCGGCAGCAATCATCAACGACAAGATGCTGTGCATGCCCGGCGGACCGGGACCGTGTCTCCGAGAACGGGGACTGAAAGCGTTGGCCGGATTGAAGAAGGGATTGCAATCAGTGCCTGATAAGAAGCTCATGATGGAAGCGGCCTGGTCGGTGCTGATTTTGAACGAGGAACAGAAGGATATGCACGGAATGCCGTTCTTCACACCGGTAATAACAGATTCTTTTTATTCGGAGCTTCTCAACTTTTTTTCCGTTTTTTCCAGCAGCAAGCCACCGAATTCTGCAAGAAACACCAGCTGAAATGCTTGATCCGCGGCCGGCAAATGGTCGACGACGGGTTCCTGAACAAGCCGAAAGAGGTGATCACCATCATCTCGGCGGTCGCCTATCTCGACAACTTTCGGAATTATGCGGCTGCTCTGCGAATCGACAGCAATCTGGTGAGTTTCGGGTCTCGCAGCGACTCTAGAACTGTGTTGAAGGGTCGAGTGGTACGGTACAAGATGGAAGAGGGCGAGCAGCAGTCTCTGGAACTCGTCAAACCAGGAATCGGTCGGAATGCGATGGTTTGATTGGAAATGTGGAATGGACGGATTGATGAGGGGGCAACGATGAATCACTTTATTATCAGCATTGTTCAATTAGCAAAAAAGAACTCCGTTTTCTTCGCGGCACTCGGTGTCGTCCGAAGAGACGATCGCCTTAATAATGAATATTTAAATAAAAGAATTTAAAACTGTTTAAACCGCTTACCACAACAATGACGGAGAGAAGAAGTATGAAACGAATGAAGTCGGACATTGCTCAAAATGATACGGAATCGGAGTACCACTGACACTTATAGTGACATCCTTCGCTCTTCTTTTATTAACCGTTTTACGGGGAGTCATCAACCGAAAGACATCAAAAAACTGTTAAAACGAACAATAAAACTGTAAAATGTAACACGGTATGAACAAACAATAAACATCTATGCATAATCATCATAATACAATGCGTTCTTTTCATCATCCTCTTCCTCCTCGTCATTCGAATGATTTCCTTTGTAATCGAGCATTCCGGCAGCCTCTTCTGGAGCAATGTACGACGTAGATGGCCGATTGAAGAGGTTTGTTTCGAACTCATCGTCGTCCATGTCCTCAATCTTGGGTTCAACTTTGATGTCGATCCACCCTTTCAACTCCTTCTTCTCCTGTGCTCTTTTCCTAATTCCCTCCAGCAACTGCTCCTCGAACATGGAAGTTCTCTCGGCCGCTGCCGATTCGAGGATCTTGTTGGCTTGCGCGTGCTCGTCGAACTGAGTTTCTTGATAAATGAGATGACTGAAAATATTTATGATGTTCTTAGCTGGGATCTTTGAAATATAGCTTGCCCAAACGGACGCATCCAAATGAGAGATTCTGGAAGCCTGTGAGCATCATCTTCGGTGAGGACATCGGGATGATAACTCTGAATCCGGGAATGGCTGCATCCTTCCTCCGCTTTGCGACTACTGAAAAAGGAACGGCTTACAATTAAATATCTCCTCGCCATCAATTCAACTTACTCGTAACCTGCAAGTTTCTCAACAAACGGATTAATTTCCAGACGGGATACTTGATCGATCCGCTCTCTCAAGTTTCGTTCTCCGTAAAACTGAAAGCAGACAATCAAACAATTATTAAGATAAAAGGGATCACGGACTCTAAGCTTACGAGCAACCAGATCGACTTCATCTTCATCCGAAGACAAATCTGAATCTGCGCCATCAATTCCCAACTCTGTGAATACCCGATTCACCGCCTTATAATCTATGTCCGGATCTTTCAAATCTAATTTAGTTGTCAACTTCTGAAATCAACTAACTTTATAGATTGATTACTAGAAAAACCTACATCAACAGTTTCAACAAAGTCGGCAAACGTATCGCAGGTGTATCTCTCGGTGACATCGACATTGGCTCTTTTTATCTTTCTTCTCTTCGCTTCACCCGGAGGTCTCATCTGTAAAATAGGAATGATGCAAGTATTGGCTCCAAACTATACAATTTTCCTGCGGAACATTCGTCTTTTCCGGTTTCTGCGATAAATAGCAGACTCGAATTCACAAATGATACCATCGTCGTCCGAAAGTTCCCTCTTGTGACGCTTCTCGAGCAGGCGGCTCCTCTTCAGCTTCCGATCCATCTTCCGCTCAATCTCCCGCAAGTAGTCAATCTTATCATGGTCACTATCGTCATTGGAGGAGTCAAAGCGGGAAGAATGTTTCGGTTTTATCCCGATTTCCTTTTCGTAATCATCGTCACTGTCTTCATTATCACTGCTGCTACTGCTACTACTACTGTTGCTTCCGTGACTGTCATCTTCGTCTTCACTGTTGCTGACAATCAAATTTTCCTCGATTTTTTGCGATGTCGCATCAAGGTTTCCTGACTCTTCTTTCTGCATTTCATCAAGTTCCTCATCGATAATTTCCTTTTTCATCGCTTTTGATCGGTTCTCAGAAGTGACTGCTTTTACTCCTTTCTTCGAATTTCTTTTAGTTGTAGCCTCACACACAATCTGAAATAAAACTATGAAAATGGCGGGTTTTGAGTAAATCTATTCTACAAACACTTGGTTCTCTTCGTAATTTTTCAGCGATTCGCGATGAAGTTCTAGTCGCTGGAGACATCTGAAATTTCAAAAAAATCACTGCTAATTAAAAAAAGGGAAATTTTTTTTAAAAATGACGAAAAACTGCCAGAATTTTTAAAAAATTCAAAAAACGAAATTTGGATACAACTTTTAAAGGCGCAAAGCTATTCCCAGTCATCTGGTCTCACAGCGAATAACGCGAGTACTGTAGATTTAATTTTCGAAATTCGATTTCGCAATTTTTTGTTTTTTTCTTTTGAGTATTTATTGTTTTTTTCTGATTTCTGATTTCTTTTTATTTAATTTTAAGTAAATAATTATTTGAAATTCAAATTAATAATTGTTTTGATTCAAGTTCTGGATAAGCTATGTCCACTTCTGATGATAGTTTCACGGATATGCCGTCAGGCATGGTCCACCAAAAGGTATTAAAATTGGTTTTGAGAATAAAAACAAAAGAAAACTTATTTTTCAGGCCGCTTTTGAGGATGCTCTGTTTGATAAGCAGGAGAATGACCCGGAGATGTCACTCCAAGTCCTCTCCAACTGTGTGAATTTTGTCAACTGCACAATTTTGAGGGAAAGAAGGCTGCTCCCCGATTCATTCTTCAAACCGTTTGCAGTTTACGGTATTTATCTGTGTTATATTTAACTCTTAGGAAAGACTGGTTTTAGGTGATATTTCCGGATACATGTTGGATCAAACTCATCCACAGGCTATGAAAGTTTTGTGCAAAATGAACTCGATCGATGTGGCGATTCGAAGAAGACAAATATATGTTGGTTTCTAGTTTTATCGACTGATTTTACGAATATTATTATTTTCAGAAGGTGGCCGTTGTGGTTGAAAGAGAATTGAATACTCAACCGATCGAATCCTTTGTTTGGAGCATTTCTTATGGTGTGAGAGTTTCAGCAGAAATTGGTTACAATGGGTAAAATTATTTTCAAATTAACTGTATTGTTTCGATTCCAGAACAAAATCTTCCTTCAATGTTGACTATCGAGACATGAACACCACTTGCCAAGAGTTCTGCAAACTTTTCAATGGACTTCAGGAAATCTTGAAAGAACTGTTGCCACTGCCAATTGGAATGGTTCCGTCGCTGAAAGTTGCTTACTTAGGAGGTAAGATAAGATAAAAGTCGAATACGCTGGTAAATCCGATTCCAGAACCCGAGTTCTCCGTCGGATTCAAACCAGTAGAAGAGTTCGTCAACATGGAGCAGATCGGAGTTGGTGCTGTGGCTTTCCCGTACAATGACAAGTAATCTTAGCATACGTTTCTCATTTATATTTACTTCAATTATAGGTTTCATCTGTCTTACGCATCAGACTTCATTGCGGACCGTCGTGGACCTTCTCCGAATCCATCTGATGTTGACGATATGGAGACGTTGGATATTGACGTTTGACGATAATTACTTGTTCTTTTGGCAGGAATCAAGACTTGTTCGACGACTCCGCTTCCATAGAAGGGAATTTCTCTGCAGCTGCTTCACCTGCGCCTCATTCGCCTACCATTGAAGTCGCCCGCGATTCTGCTCGTCGTACCCTAAGCTTGAACAATTCTGGCAGTGATGGACACAACTCTCCAGGTATATTTAGGCGTTCCAACAGAACATGACCATATTTTGTTCAGTTTTTCAAGACCTTCACATCGATGAAGATCTGATGAGTGGAAATACCAAAATAGTTGGTCATTCTATAGTTGAACCGGTAGACATTCTGCCATCAGAAATGAATGAATTCTCTCCAAATAACGAGATAGAAATGGAAGTTGATGAAATCTACGGAACTCTCGAAAAATCTCCTGAGAAGGTAGTTAGGGTTATCTGAAAAGATCCTCAAGCCACAAACGTAAATTTTACAGTTGCGGTCTGCTCGTCGGGTTTCGTTTGCCACGGATATTATCGAAACTCCAGTCACAAGAAAGTTGCCTAGAATGCCTAGTCTTTTGGACATGGGAGATCTTGACAACCAGGACCAAAATGATGGTGAAGGGAAGAAGGAACTCAAGAGATACGGCCGAGTCCCTAGTGTCCGATCGATAGGTTCTAAGAGAAGAAATTCCGATATTCTTTTGCCTTCATCTCCTGTGCCGATTGTGGAGCAAGATATCGAACCGGGGCAAGCCAATAGTTACGGTCGAGTTCCCAGTGTCAGATCGATAGCAGACTCCATTCGGGATGGTGAGATCTTGCAGCAGGAGCAGCATCCGAGATACGGAATGAGCCGTACATTGACAAATGCTTCCGAAGAAAGCAACGCTTAAGTTTCAAACCGTGTACAATTTTCCATCTGTTCCATTTGTTCGCTGTTGTCAATTACATATGTAATGTTGTTTACAATCCTTTGTTGTAAAGCATGTTTCCAATTTTTGATTTCTAAATAGTCGCTCCCGAACATAATGAATCTTTTGTGTTTTGAGAATTCTTTAGATGATTTCTTGTTTTTTGAACGATTTTCATTCGTTTCTTATCCATTTTGTTGAAGTTTCAATTACAGAAGTGTTTTTAAAATAAGCTCTGCAGAAATATATGTCTTCTGAAGAAGTCGTCTTCAGCAGAGACCAGTTTGATACAATCGAAAACGACTCGGATGCGTCCCTCCGAGTGCTCTCGAACTGTGTAAATTTGGTGAATTGCACGATTTTGAGAGAACGAAGGCTTCTACCAGATGATTATTTCTCACCTTTTCGAGTTTATGGTGGGTATTTGTTCGGAAAAGAAGGCAACAAGCGATCGGATATTTTCAGGTGATGTATACGGTTACATGCTCAGAAAAGAACATTCGCATGCAGAGAAAGTGGCCAAGAAATTGAATTCGATGAGCGAAGCGATCAGACAGAAGCGGATCTACGTGAGCTTTGCCACGTCTTCTGCCCCAATTTTCATCTTCCAGAAACTCGCTCTTCTGATCGAAGAAGATCTCAACACCCGCCCGGTAGAAGCATTCGTTTGGAACTTTTGTTACGATGGTAAAGAAATCAATGCCAGAATCGGACACAAAGGGTGAAATAATAAAAATCCTTTTGTTTTCTGAATTCTCACCCTTCTTCTAGAAAAAACACAAAAATATTCCAAGTGATGGCTCACGACATGGAGAGAACTTGTCGCAGCTTCTGCGAGCTGTTCAGTAACCTTCAGTCGATTCTCAACGAACTTCGCCCGCTAACATCTGGAATGATTCCGTCGCTGAGAGCTGCCTACATCGAAGATCCCGAGTATGTCATCGGTTTTCATCCCGTCGAAGAATTTCCGAAAGTCTCCAGAATCGACTTGAGAACTGTGGAATTTCCCCATAATCACAAGTAAGTTATTTACTCTCTGAATGGAGGCTGTTATTTATTTTTCAGAATAAATTTGTCGTATGCTTCCGACTTCATCTATAAAGATAGGAATCAGAACGCGGAGCAAGATAACATGTGAATATCGCAAACTTCTTTGTTAAATTATCGAATTTTTGATTACAGAGAAGATCAAACATTGGTCGATGAGTTCGCATCGCCTCAAATTGAGGTCACTAGACGGCGGACACTCGGGTGCACGGGAACAAGAGATGAACATCACCCTGATTTCCTCTACGGTGAATCTTTGTTGAGAAACGAAACATAATGAGAAATTGATAAACTGTACCATGTATTATAATTTTTCGGTGCTTAAAATTGATTTTATTTATAAAAAAAACGATTCAAAGTTAAAAAGTGTGATTTAAATCGTTCCGACCGGCATTCATTTTTTTTTTCACCCGAACATCACTTATGTCTTCCAGAGAGGACAGCACCTCGCTGAATATCATTGTTCATTTTATTCATATTTTTGTTTTCAACTCACGCGAGCCGCCTTCAACTGTTCCATTCTCAACGCCTGTGCTCTCTCGCTCTGCTCTTTCAACTGATTCGGAGCCATTCCAGTGAGTTTTCCGAAAATTTGAACGAGTTCCGTTGGATCAACCGTCTGATTGGCAATCGGACCCCATTCGTAACGAGGAACTTCTTCGTCATTCTCGTTGATCGTTTTGGCGAATGACAAGTAGCCTTTCTTGATAAAATCGGCACGAGGGTTCGGAGCGATCTGCTTTTTGATCAGTTCCATGTCCGAAATCGACAGTTTACGGTCAGCAGTAGTGGATGTGGAGGTTTCCTGGAAACAGTCGACAATAAACTACGTCAATCAACAAATGCTCACCAAATAAGTCATGAGATCGTCGTGCGGAACTCCCGGATACTTGGCATTCGGTCTTGTCGCCATGAACACGTACATCAACGCATTTCTGAGCACTCCGAGACAGCGATCCGTCTCATTCGGTCCATCGTGTCCGACGGGTTCCTTGTCGACATTGTTGATGTAGGTCAGTCGATCCTCCTGCAACGTGGCTTTCCATCCTTGGAAATGCAACAAGCTCTCGTTGACATTGTTCAAAACAGCTTGCAGCGGTCGGAACTGAATCGATTTGTCGCGAGAAACAGCAGTTTGGTAGACTTTTCGAAGATCGGATATCTTCACGACTCCTTTTTCGCACTGAAAAATCAATATTTTCGCTGCAAAAACACTTGATTATTGGCAAACTTACAATGGTGCGGACGACAAGGAAAAAGATTTCATAGGTCAGCTGTTCTTCCTGAAAAACAACGCATGTTTTGAAAAGTTTCGCAATCGTAGAAAGAGGCTTACTTCTCTCGATGTTGTCCCTTCGTCATTCTCTGCGTCGCTCATTTTCACGATCTGAAAAGAAGAAAATTGTGAAATAGCGCACTGAAAGTATAAATGTAGGCGATATTCAAAATACAGCAAGAATTTATTCCAATTTTGGCAATATGAAACTAATTTATCATCAAAATTTTGAAAAGTAGAAGATTTATTTAGATATTTAAAAAAAAAATTTCAAAAAGTAAAGTTAAACAGGCCCAAAAATTAATAAATTGTTTCAACAGTATGCGAAGGCGCATACAAAGGTTTTTTGCTTGGGTCTCACAGCGAAGTTTTGAAAAACCGTCAGAAGTACGGTTTTCACATCCGGAAAGCTGAATTATTTTCAACGTTTATCACGAATCGCGATTTTCTATTCAATTTCTTTCTAATCTTTTTTCTAATCTGAAACGAATATAAAACCGAGAAATCAGATTCAAATTCTGTCTTTTCAGGCTTTTTTCCAGTTTAAAATTCGCATTTTCCCTCGGTGTCTGCACTTGTGCCCACTAAATGACGCATTCTCACGTACACCGTTCGGCCAAGTGGCGCCAGCGCCCAACTCCAATTATTTCCTCGTCTCCCATTTTATTTGACTCCTATTTCTTTTCCCAATTTTCCTGAAGTTTTATTTAAAAAATTCGAAAAACTATTATTTTTCCTATAGAAATTCCTCGCTTCGTTTCACCTGCAGACCCCTTCTATTTTTCATTATTTTAGGATCCACGTGTATCATCAAAATTATAGTATCAGTTTGGTTTAATATCTAAAATTCCCAACGCGTGGGTGTATTTTGCTGTGTGAAAAGCTGCTTGGTCTGTTGTGTCCGATATTATTTTATTTATTGTGTTGGTTCCGACGTCAATGTGAGAGAAAGAGAACCGTGCCTGATCAAATACTTTGTTGCCATGTTCAGCCAGTTGACTTTGAGAGAGAGAGAGAAAGATTCGCCTTTTTGGGTGTTCGTTTTCGTTCTTGCACTATCGAACACCGCGATTTTCCATGTTGCTCTTGAGTTTTCATTGCGAAATGTTCAATCTGCTTTCCGCTGTATGCAAACTGAAACCTTCGCGAAGGAACGCAGTTCGTGACCATTCGCTTGCATTCCACTCGCGGAAAAAGAGACGCGCGGAGGTTTGCGCGCCGCTCCCCCTCTCTCACTGTCGCTTTTCGGTCGTTTGTTCTCTTCCTCAGATCTATTTCTCACTAGATCGATGATCACTAGTTTAATTTACTTGATCAGTTCGAGGGTGAGAAGGCAATTTTCTTCAAATGCTTTTCCTAAATAAGCGTTTTACTTTTTTCTCTCTTTTTTTCTTTTTCCCTGCCGTCCGATTAGCGTCTT
The DNA here is from genome assembly GCA_900536345.3 of Caenorhabditis sp. 39 LS-2015. NCBI lineage: Eukaryota > Metazoa > Nematoda > Chromadorea > Rhabditida > Rhabditidae > Caenorhabditis > Caenorhabditis waitukubuli. The sequence continues at coordinate 49,831 of LR563781.1, read as the reverse complement.
ATCATCACGCTGATTGGCAGAAGAACATTGCTGAAAATAGGTGAGACCAAGACAAAAAGATGCTCCCCGTTGCCGGTAGAGTACTCAAGAATGTGTGCGGCCGGTGTTGCAACAAGCGAGTATAACGAGAGTCAGCTGAGAGATGATGTAATCGAAAACGCGCCTTTCATCAGTGTTATTTGGGTTTCGCAAAGGGGGCCGTGTAGTAAATAGGAATAGTAGGCGTTTTTCGGCGGCAGCATCATCCCTTCTCGCAATCCACCATTCTCTTACTCTGTTCGTATTTCTATCTATTCGTGACGTCATCTTTTCATGATTTTCCTTCGAAATTTGCACGTACACACCACACCTAATAGCGATGCAGCAAATTGGTCGGTGATAAGATGAAAAGGAAAACTGCCAAGTTCGCAACAGCGCAGCCGTCTAAGAAGAAGTTCCGTGTGTGAACGAGTTTTCTGCTGGCAATATTTACTACCGTTTCTTCAGTTCGCACAATGAGAAACTACGCTTCCGGGGTCAGTTGCAAATGCTAAATAGATGACGGTGATGCAACCAGCGTTAAGGTGGAGTAAGACTCTTTCCTTCCTTCCTCGAGAAAATTTTACTCTTATTGTGTGAACTAGTCATAATGCATTCAGTCACTCCCCGTTTCTGTATCTGGGAGGTTTGGCTCGATTAGTTATCACGAATGCCGATGTTAGGTGATTATGTATTCCTTAAAATCACGATAATCTAACTTTTCGTCCGTTCCCATATCACTTTCTTGATCCCCTCATGATGCTTCTCTCATATCCATAAGCTTCCGTTCAGCGCCCGTCATCGGACTGCAAACAGCTGTCTAATTGTCTGCTTCCTCTCTCGGTTCCCACAATCTCTCTCTCCTCTTCTTTCCTATCATCGAATCGAAAACCGCTTCTTTTTCTAGGCGTTTTTCGTTTCTGTTGAAGCCAGACACAACGCGTTCGCAAAACTTGGTCCGTCTGTTGTTGGCGACGAACATTCGCACCAAGACACAGCCTATTCTTCGAAACTTGGAGGTCACTGCCGTACGAACGCATTTCTGCACAATGGATCAAAATATGAGACCTGGTGAGTCTTTCTTGAAGTTTCTTAAATTAAAAATCTCGTTTAGTAGCTGTAAAGCGATCCCAGAAGCAATGGGATTTGCCGAAGAACGCTACGCCGCCACCGCAACTGACTGTCTATAACAGTTTGACTCGGCAAAAGGAGCTGTTCGTCCCGAATGATGGAAAGAGAGTGAGTATATTCTAGAATTCATAATTCTCTCAATCACGGTCGTTTTCAGGTGAGATGGTACATTTGCGGACCAACTGTCTACGACTCTTCGCATATGGGTCACGCCCGCTCTTATCTTTCTTTGGATATTCTCCGAAGAGTCTTCAGAGACTATTTTGGCTACGATGTCGAGTTTATCATGAACATTACCGATGTCGACGACAAAATCATCAAGAGAGCTCGCCAACGTCACCTGCTCAAGTCGTACTTTGACGAATCTCAAGCCCCAACAGTTGTCAAAGTTGTTGAAGACGTCCTCGCGGCTCTCGAACATTTCAACGCCAAGTTCGAAAATGAAGTCGATCCAGACAAGAAGAAGATGCTCGAAGTTATGGTGAGAGAATCAACAAACTGGAATGCAAATACTAATATTGTCATTTCTAGATCAAGAAGGTCCGCAGTCAATCAGACGCTCTTCTGACAGCCATGGAAGCACAGGACGCGATCGCCATCGAAAGTGCCAAGGGACAACTTCTGAACGAATCTCGCGACGTTCTCTCCGAGTGGCTTGATCATCATCACGGCAAGGATGTCAGAGATCACAGTGTCTTTGATCAACTCGCAAAAACGTATGTTTTCTACAATTTTTATTATAAATTCAACTATTTTTAGGTATGAAAACGAATTCTTCGCCGATATGGCTCGTTTGAACGTTCTCCCAGTTGACGTGCTCACTCGCGTTTCTGAATACGTGCCAGAGGTCATCACTTATGTGAAGAAGATCATCGCCAACGGATACGCTTATGCTGCTGATGACGGCAGCGTCTATTTCGACACGAAGGCATTCGAACAAAACCCGAAGCACTTTTACGCTAAATTGGTCCCGGAGGCATATGGTGATGATGATGATCTCATGAAGAACATGCGCGAAGGAGAAGGAGAACTGAGTATGTCCGACGACAGACTCAGAGCCAAGCGGAGTCCGAATGACTTTGCTCTCTGGAAGTCGTCCAAGGATGGAGAACCATACTGGCCATCGGAATGGGGAAACGGACGTCCGGGATGGCATATTGAGTGCTCCGTTATGTCTTCTGCAATCTGCGGATCGAAACTCGACATCCATGCCGGAGGATTCGATCTGAAGTTCCCCCACCACGACAACGAGATTGCTCAAGTGGAAGCTCACTACGATGATCCTCATTGGGTGAACTATTTCTTGCATTGCGGAACTCTGCGCATCCAGGGAATGAAGATGTCCAAGTCGCTGAAGAACTTCATTACGATCAGAGAAGCACTGAAGCAGTACACTCCACGCCAGCTCCGACTGCTCTTCTTGATGCACAACTGGGCCGATGTTCTTGATTACAGTTCTTCCACTATGGAAAGGGCTTTGCAATTCGAGAAGATTTCCAATGAGTTCTTCTTGCTCGTCAAGGATTACCTCAGAAGACATTACAAACCAGAAAGCTCTCAAGGATACCAGAAGTACCAGGCACGAGAGTTGAAGCTCATGGAGGAGTTCGGAAAACTCAAAACCGAGATTCATGCCGCTCTCTGCGATTCGGTTGACACCAGAACTGTCGTCGAGAAGCTCCGCGAGCTCATCAGTCTCGGAAACGCCTACATTGTCGAAAAGGAGAAGGAGAATCTCATTCCGAACTGCCTCTTGCTCCGAAATATCGCTTCGTACATTACCAATCTCCTCAAGATCTTCGGAGCTATTCCACAAAGCAACCAAGAGATCGGATTCGTCTCGGAGGACGATGGAGCAGATGGCGATGGAGCATCCACTTCATTCAACAAGGAAGCTGTTGTGATGCCATATCTGACGGCGCTTGCGGAGTTCCGTGAGAAAGTTCGAAATATTGCCAAAGAGCACAAGATTAATGGTATTCTGGAGGTATGTTCAGTTTTAACTGTGATGTGAACAAGGAAAACTGATTTCATGTTTCAGGAATGCGATGTTCTGCGAGACAAAACTCTCACTGAGTTGGGAGTTCGGTTGGAGGATAGAAACGCCCAAACAGTTGTCAAGCTTGTCGACAGAGCCACGTTGCTCCGTGAGCAGGAACAGAAACAGGCGGAGAAGGAGCGAAAGGATAAGGAAAAGGCCGAGAAAGAGCAGAAGGCCCGCGAGAAGGCCGAGAAAGAGGCTGCGGCGAAGAGAGTAAAGCCGGAGGATCTGTTCAAACAAGGAGATCATGCTGGCAAGTTCTCGCAGTACGATGCTCGAGGCGTTCCGACCCATCTCGCCGATGGAACTGAGGTATTCAGAACGTTTTCCTTCTTATCAGTCAAGATTTTTTTCAGATCACGAAAAGTCAACTGAAGAAGTTGGAGAAACTGTACGAAACTCAAAAGAAGAAGTACCAGGAGTGAATAAACGCATTTTCATCGCTAATTTATTGTTAGATTGTTTATGTTGTTGCCTTCCGATCCATCCGTGTTTGGTTTGTTCTTTCGCAATTTATAATAACGTGCTTTATGTTTTTCTTCGAATAGATATTTTCTGCCCCCGTCCCTCTATGGCTCCCCGTTTTCTTTTCTCTCGTTGTCCCGGCAATTCCTTTTCCATTTCCTCTCTTTTTTCATTTCTTGTTCAACATATCGACTGGGTATCTGATTCTGACGACTGTCAACAATGGTGGTAATAGATTGAATTGTCATTTCATTGTTTTGTGCGACCACAACAGAACAGAATAAATTGTGTTTCTACCTCATCTGACTCTGAATTCGATTCGTCTCCGCCTGCACTTCAGTCAAACTGTTCCGTAGCAGCTGGCAGTGGTCCATTGTCTCTGCAGTCGACCTCTGGATCTGTTCGATCGCCGCCGTCTTCGTCAGATACAACTCGTCTTTCTTCTCTATCGATTCCCTCAAAAACTTGTTCTCTCCCCGCAGTCGCTGCAGCATTTGCAGCTTGTCAGATAGTGCTGAAAACAGTTTTGATTCGAAGAAAAGCCGAAGAGTTCCGAATTCCTTACTGACGCCACTGATCGTGTTCGGTTTCGACGAATCGAACGATTCGGGTATTCCGAACTCTTTTCGAATCTCGTTCAATTCGGTATAGTACGGCTTCTTTGGCTTCGCGTTGTGATGAGAAACGAACACTTTGTTGCGATCTCTGAATTCGGTTTGATCGATAAGAGAAATGAGTGGTCGAGGGTTCGAAGAAGAGCTCGGCGCAATCGGTGATGGAGGAGTTATGAGACGGACGGCCGCTCCGATCGGTTTCGCCGGAAGTTTCGGACGAAGAATCGGAATTCGCATGTTGTGATATGGGCGACTTCGAGGAGCATGATCTGCGGTTCTGGCTGAAATATTCATTGGAGACTGGAAAATTAAGAGAACTAACCAATTTTCGCCTTTGGCTGATCGCTTTCTTGGCTGGAACTCGATGGTTCCGTTGATCCTCCGGCCACGTCTTCTTGTTCTGTCTTTATCTCAGAATTCATACTGAAACCCTGAGTTTAATTTCTTCTCGAAATGTGTTCAGAAAAGAAAATAGTCATCTGATAGAACAGAACAACAGCCTTTCAAAAGACACAAAAATACAAAACGTAATCAATTTACTGCGAATAAATGGAAAAGTGGAGCAAGCTTCAGGAGAGTTCAAAATTTCAAAATGGAAATTGGAAAATGGGACACGAGAAACCGGTGAAGTCGGAGATATCAAGAGAACACGGTCATCAGAGAGAGGGGAAGGAAGATGAAGATCATAAATAAAAGAACAAAAGACACTTAGTGAGAGATTTTCAGTTTGCCCATCAAGTGCTCGAGATGCTTCTTCGAGTCCTTGAGCAGTGGCTTGGTGACTTCGACAGCAGGCGAAGAGGCAACAGTGCTGGACAGATGCAGCTTGTGGTTGCGATCAAACTGCTTGCCATTGAGTTCCTTGACGGCTTGGAACACTTGGAACTTGTTCTCCAGAGTGACAATCGCAGACTGATTTCCCGTCAGGGAAACGCCATTCACACGGTATCCAACAAACAATTGAGCGACTCCGAAAGCGTTCAGCATATCCGGATAACCGCTCACTTTCACGACATTCTCCAGCTCGTGATTTCTCATTTGATCTTCTCGATGAAGAGTTCTGAAGACGGCATCTTTAATGTCCTCATTGTTGTAGAGAACCTTCTCAAACGTTGGTTTGGTGTCCTTACCACGCAGTATTCCGCATGAGCTCAAATATTTTTGTTTGATGAAGAAAAATCAAAAACAAAAGTCTCACTTTCCATCATTTCGCACTATCGAGGTTCCGCTGCGGTAAATCCACTGGCACATGTTTCGGAAAACGCTGTTCTGCTCGTTGTCAACACCTTGGAATCGATTGACACAGTTATCGTAGAGAATTCCTTGGCGAATGAAGCCGTATCTGGAAGCCAACGTCTTCATCCATTCGTACTCGTTGGATTGGGTATGCGGAAGGACGTGGACGACGAGTACAGCTTGCGGGTGCTCCTGAAAAACGAAAATGCAAAGAAATGCAGAGAAACAAGAGTAACATTATGTATTTTCTGATACGCGTTGGTGCACGACTCGAAATTGTTCGGTTCGCTCTCGACAATCATGACCGGAGCGCTCTCATAGTTGAAATAGTGCCCAATGAAAGCTCCCTCAAGTCTTAATGTTTCGATGAACCATTCAGCAAAGTCCCTAAAAATCGATAAGTCACTTTTGAAAAACGCTAAAATCTCACTTGAGGTCAGCTCGCTTCTTGTCGTCGAGGTTATCGACGGTCGCGATCATTGCCCATTGCGACTTGAAATCCGGTTTAAAATGAGCAACCATTTCTGGAAAAATAAATAAATTTCGAAAAATAAAGGAAAACTACAAAAAAGACGCTGAAAACAAATTTTAAATTGAAAACTCTCAAAATTAAAAATTGAAATCGCACACTGCGCGTTTGAAAATTTCGCGCGCCAATGAAAATTCTAGTCCATTATGACGGAGTTCTCGGCCATCTCACAGTACTTTCTTTATAAATGTTCAGCATCATCCACCTTTATAAATAAACTGCATTTTTATTCGAAAAAAAAAAAAGGGAATGTCATTCATAATTACTGGTAAAAAACGCGAATCGCATGGCGGCGGCGGTTCTGCGATTGGAAAAAGGGCAACGAGAATTTGGTGGCTGAAGAGGTCAATGAGGACGGAATCGGGGCGTAGTCGATGGCCAACTTGTCAGCGAATGCTCCAATGTTGAAGTGTTCCTGGAAGAATGTCTCGTTGACTCCGACTCGCATCGTCATGGTTTGTCCGCTGAGAAGAACTCCAGTTGTGGGAGCAGCGACAAGATAAGTGTCAGCGTTGGTCTAAAATGTTCAATTAAAAGTTCAACTTGTACTTCTGCTCACTTTCAGAGCAAACATGACATGTGACGGGGAGATATTGGTCACTTGGATCACTCCTTCGCGGTTATCAGCTGAGAAAGTGATCCGATCCGAGGGAACAGTAATGATATCCGATGGACCGCCCCCAGTTCTCGTCATCGCAGACATGGACTCAAAGTGATTGGTACGCAGTTTCTGATGTTGAATGGCAGGGGAAGAATCATCGAATTGAAGTCGTTCGAGATGTTTCGAAGAGGCAGTCACTTTCTGAGTCGACTGCATTTCCGGAGACTTCGTGAAACTGAATGCAGTGCTGACATCGTTGTCATCGGCCGAAGACGATTCCAATGGGAACATGAATTCCGAGTCATCATCGGAGAAATGAGTGATTGTCGGGGTACGTGGATCGAAGGCCACTGTGGATCCCAATCCTGATCCGGATTCTTCGAAAACTCGAGTAAAGAGCGAGGTGATGAGATCTGCACTATTCGGATCGATCGATTTCCATGATCCGGGAAGGGCGGACCAGTTGGAACGGACGGCATGGAGGAACACGAATCCGAGCAGACCGCCCTTTACCAAATTGTAGCCTTGGGCGGTGGCGACGAATTGGTCGGCGAGGGTGAAGAGACCGTAGAGGGTCCAGTAGAAGAGGATCGTATGCTGAACAAGCGACTCGCTTTCTGAAGACCTCGAGATGACTCACATAGCCCTCCTTGGTCGTCTGCAAATTGGTGAGGACTCGGTAGGAAAAGACTGCCGGAGGAACGGAAGTCAGGGCGGTGCAGACGACCTGGAAATATGGGTTCATATGATTTCGAATCTCTTTCTGCGTCTCCAATTCCCATGACTATTCAGCAGGGGAAACTAGAGAATTGCCGTAGAGTGCACTTGCAGTTCACCTGAGCCCACTCTCCATTTATCAAATACGCGGCCACTGCGATTGACATCATCGAGAAGATCTCCTTGTTGCCCACGAGTCCCCCCAGATATCTCTGCTGATTCTGATTCGAATACCCGACAACCGATTCCCTCTCAACCATTTTCACATCCAAGTAGCTTTCCTTCGACAAATGATGGTCACCGCCGGCGTTGTCTGTGGAACAATTCTGGACGATGAGCCGAGTAGATGGCATACCGTAATCATAGCGTATGCTTGTTCTTCTACTACTTTCAAGCGCCATTTTTGATCGATTCACTTCAAAGAGATAGAGAGTAAAGCCGAAATGAGTAATGATGATTTTATTTTTTTTGGAAAGAGGAAAAGATGGGGAAAGGGGAAGGAGGGCGAAGATGGCGAAGAGGAAAGTTCACGTTTGAGAAATTGAGCAATGTTGTTCATCTGGATTGTGTTGATGAGAGGCAAGAAGATGTGCATGCCCTTGAGTTTGAAAGCGTAAGAGAGCCAGGAAGGAATGTAGGCCATGGATCACTGTCTGTTCAGACTTCTCACCTGATTGTGAGATCTTTATCGACCACTTCATAATCAGCAAGTTAACTTTTCACGTGAACCATCCACGTCAAGCTCTCACACGTAACTATCTCCTCCTCCTTCCAGCTGATTCTCTCCCCTTCCCATTCCAAATTCCCAATTCAAATACACGTCATCAATAGAAACAGGGAAAGTCAAGATGGATGATATTTCGCTCCGCCAAGAATGCGACGATGAGGATGATGGCCCGGTGTCCGAATCGCTGTCGGAGATCGAACTCTCCGAGTTGGTCACTACTAAGTTCGTCGGAGGACAAGTGGAGAATCAGGTAGAGACATCTGGAAAAAGAGATGATACTTCTACCTCTGTTGCAGAACATTCCGAATGACAGTGAGGATGTAGAGATGGAACTGGCGCGTGCCGTCGGCTCGCCGCTCTTCTTCTCGAATGCAATTGGTCAACTCAACGATGGCGTTGTTCTGGAGGAATACGAGTGTCTTCGACGTCCGATTGAAGAGAAGATCAGTGCCGACGGAGCCATTCAACTGCTGTATCGGATCCAGAATGCCAGGCAAGCAGAACTGCAGCATGTTTCATCTTGGGATGTGTTTGAGAAGTCGAAGAAATGGAAGAAGACGAGCCGAGACACTGAACTGGCACTCATCACCTCGACCATCTCTCTCGTCGATTCCCGTCCCGCCCATCTCCATTTCTTCTGTCGTCGTCTCACCGAAACTGATATCGCTGACGTCGTGAAGAAGTCGCTAGAATGGATTCCAGTACCCGAGAAGTTTCGTTCTCTATATCGTATCACCTTCAAAACGGAGATGCCACTGAGACAATTTCTGCATCAGTTGGATCAACTGTATCAGACATTCTCTGGAATGAAAGTCATCGAGGGAAAGATCACGGCGCTCCAGAAGAATCCGAACGGTTCGAGTCAGAAGTTTATGACTTCGGAGATCACAAAGTTTGCCGGATTGGAACATATTCTCGGGAATACTGCGTTTTGTATGATGACGGCGACGGCGAAGTTTGTGTTCGGATTAGAACAGAGCGATCATGTGCTTGTCGTTGTGGAGTACCATAATGAGATGGATTCGAGTGGAAGGAGAGCCAAGGTGAAGTGCAAATACAAAAACTGCTACTGACAGTCTTGCCCTTTTCAGACCATTATGATCGAACAACACGTCACTCCGCCACCCGATTCTCATTCTCGTCGTCGCGTAACCTTCGGTTCTCCAGAACTCGAAAAAGTTTATGAATACGAGATATGCGAGAACGCGCCGTTCCACCCACTCGGTCTGTCGAACAGATTCCAAGATCTCATTCAACATCTCGAAAAGGCGCCGCCGGCATCTGGAGATGCGCCGAGTGGTGCCAACTTGAAGAATGTTACTTTTCGTTGATTGAACAAAAATAATGAATTCGATAAATCAGTATTTTATAAAATAATTGTCAACAACTATCAAAAACAGATGGGAAAAATGGCAAAAAATGAAAAGAAAACGGGACCAGCATTGGGGAAAGAGTAAGTCATTTCGGGAGGGGAGCAACTGCTTAGAAGCTTTGATTCGGATGAAAGAAAAGGTAAGACGAGGTGAGGGAAATAAGAATATGACATGGAAACGCGGGGAAGGCAGATGGAGAGAAAGAAGAAGGGAAAAGGAGATAAGGAGATCCGGATGGGGGGGGGGAAGCAGCGGACGACGACGACTTCAGCTCGCTATCGTGTTACTGAAAGATATGGGGATGGTAGCTATGAGAAACGGAGCAGTTTGCAATAATGAAATCGGGGCGATTCAGAGTAAAGTTCAGCGACTCATGATCATAAAAGTATACACTATGTTCGATTTGACAGTTTACCTTACAAGGGAAGTGTTTATACCCGATAAACTGACCTAAAGGTGAATACTTGATGAGTTGTTGGCGGAAAGGAGCGAAGAGGTCGGCGGTGCGGCTCTCCGGATGCTTGGTGTCCTGCGCCAAACAGTCGATTCGCGACTGGCCCTTTCACCGTCGGCACCCGTCCGCCCACCGACAGAGCCTCCGCGAAACTCGATTTCGTACTGAAAAACAAACATTTCAAATGGGGAACCTGCACGAATTCAGCTAGTACAAAACGAGCACATGTTGCAACCTAATCAATAAATATTTCGATAGTTTTCAGTCAGTGAACCCAGTCGGAAATTGATTCGCGAGACTCGACGAACACAAAAATGAACACATTTGTATTTGGGTTCCTGATGGGGAAAATGGGAAAAAAACTCAGGGAGGGGGCATCTAGGACGCGATGGAGAGAGAGAGAGAGCTCGAGGCTCGCAAACTTACCCTTGTTGGGAATCATGTTGGAACATCTGAATGTTGGATTAAATAATAATAATTGAATCAGAACTTTTTTCCATCTTCATCTGCATCTCCATCGGAGACGCAGACGAAGACGATAAAGTACTCAGCGAAATGGGAATTCGAGCAGCAGTTTCCCTTGGCAGTCTTACCTTTGTGGCGCAGACGAATGAAGCTGTGACCAGTTTCGCGATCTCGTTCATCAGGTTCTTGGTCTCTTGAATCACAGAATCAACTTTTCCGAAAGTCGCAGTCTTTCCGACAGTCGGACTCTTGACCATCACTTGCAACTGCTGACAATGCAATGGAATCCTTTCGAGAATCGCCGACAGATCTGATTTCTCGGCCGATCCGGGCACTTCATAAGAGAACTCCCGGACGGTTCGATACATCTGATTCGCTTGTTCGGCAAAGAATTCTGCCTGAGTGAACAGGTCATGAGTTGTCTTCAACGGGCCGTCTCCGCGGGTGAAGAGGTACATGTTATAGGCCATTGACGACATCGCTTTGGCTCGTTTCACAATGTCATTTTCGGCGTACTCATCCCATTTTTCGGCTTCCGCTTCCACTTCTGATGTCAACAATTTCATCTCCAAACCGACTTTGGCCATTTTTTGTTGGTCCTAAATGCGAAGGATTAAAGGTCAATAGGAGAGCGGGTGCTAATTCGGGGCACTAACCTCTACATCAAGCGTGATTGGTTTCGACGGCTTCTGAGTGGTTCCATGTTTCTGAAACATGGGCGGTGTGTACTGGTTCGTTTCACAGCACGGTCATATTTATCACATCAACAAAGTCACAACACATCACAATAGAGAGAAAGAGGAAAGAAAAGAAGAAGGAAAGAGCAAAGAAGTTGGTAGTTGGAAATCACGAAGAAGAAAAAGAAAAAGAAAAAGAAGAAGAGAAGCCATGCAAATCATCATCGTCCCTCCACATCGCTCTGCAGGTCGTCGATAATCAGACTGATCCGGTACTGGAATGCCTCGACCTCTTCCTTGTCGGCCCTCTCGTCGTCACTGCTCGCCTCGTCACCTGTCTGACTCACGACACGCGTCGGTGCCAATCCGGTCCGTTTCGGATGCCGGCCACCGTTTGGAAGAAGCTCACTGGACGATTCGGACGAGTGTCCGGCATGCGTTCGGTGCGGGACCGAATGATTATTCCGAATACTCACCCCTGGTCGCGGAAGGGACATGTATGCTTGTTTCTCGGCAGCCACTCGGCCGTTCGCCGCCACGTCAGATTCCTTTGCCACACGCGAGAGATCGTTGACCTGCATAAAGAATATAATTCGATGCAAACACCGACATATCTCAAAAACTCACAGCTTGTCCCCACGTGTCACAAAACACCTCCAAGTTCTCTCTGGCTATCCTCGACGATGGATGCACGCAAAGTGTTCTTCCAGCCAGAATCGTCTGAAATCAAAAATCCGAATGAGGGAAAAGAGATCAAAAGACCCACCAAAGGCGCCAACGCTCTCATATTTCGTTCCACGTGTCCGGTGTGCACGTGCAGTGCATCGGTGATCGAGATATGGTGCAATAACCGGCACACCTCCTGCATATGATCCGCGTGTTCCCGGAACTTGTGCATATACTTCTCGACGCCGTCAATGTCTCCCGACACGGCGCACGCCTTCATCGACGACAGCAGAACCTGATCTTCATTGGCTCGAAGCACTTCCGATATCTGTTCCATCGCCACGATCTGCAGCTGTTTGCTCAGATCCTTCAGCCGTCGATTCAACCTCTCCACTGTCACTTCCAGCCCACTCGCTGCCAGTTGTTCATTCTCATCTGGCTGGATGAGATTCGTCATTTCGAATCGACATTCTTCCAGGAAATCCAGAATCTGTTCTCGTTGATGATGAGGCGTATAGGCAGAGTCGGTGAAGTCTTGGGTCAATTGACAGAGAGCATCCAGAGCAGACACGATCCGTTCCCGAACTCCAGCTCCAACTCGGACAGTCATTCGGATCATTTCCAGCATTTCCTGCAGGATAAATATGTTTTTTTTTTCTTTTTGAAAAAAAGTAACTTACGGTTAGCTGTTTGATAGCTGCATTTGCTGTCAACTGCAGTGCAATATCGATCGGCATATCCGGTTCGTCTTGAATATACCGATTCTTATCAGTCGTCAGGATCCCATCACAAACACAAATGGCGATTAGTTCCAATGACAATTTCATCTGATAGAATACTCCGTCTCGACACTGAAGTGCAGAATCGCAGTCAGGATGCCTCAGGTACGTCTTCGAGGAAGTCAACAGAAGCATCGTCAGTCTCTCCAGAGAGGTTCGGGCGACGGACATCTGCGCTTTCCGCTTTTCGCTCTTCAGATCGTGTTGTCGATCTCCACTTCGATGTGCTAATTCAACCATTTCCCCTCCAAACACTGCGAAAACTTTAACAAAGTCATTGAATGATCGTGTGGATTCGAGACGTGAAAGGGAGAATGCGATCTGAAAATGGTCTGTATTCACGGATCTCGTCCGTCGATTCACCTTGTCCTCGGCTCTCAACACTTGCTTCACCAATACCCGATCAGCAAGAAGAAGTACCCGGGTGACACTGCTCAAGAGTTGTCTGCTCGCCCTGACCAACACAGCCTTATCGACTACAGAAGCCGGATCGTCATTGACTGCACACGACAGGTTGGCCATCGAAGCTCCTGGAACGAGAAGGAGAAGTATGGGATCTGAGTGCTTAGCTCGAGCGAGAGGCCGGGTAATCGGATATGCGCGCGGATTTGTGCATGCGTTGGCGAGAGGAGGCGCTCGATCTCATTAAGAACTGAGGACGACGTCGACGACAATGCTGACGCCGACGACGTGTATCATTTCTCCATCTTCTCTATGTGCTTTGATTCGGTGTAATGCGATCCCGAAGAAGGGGCGGATTTAGTGCCCACGGATGGGTGCAATGACACGCTTCGTTTGTTTCCTTCTCGTTCTCTCTCATCAGGGGCAAAGATCTCACCTGCAAGTCGAGCTTCGGTGCACGCGTCGTACATCTCCGGCTGAATGTCGGCATTCTCGTCGGCTATCGTCTCTCCGACACAAACGAATCGCTCGATGGCTGCTTCGACGGCACTTCCGATCTGAAGACAAGAATGTTGAGGTCGATGATTCTCTCAGATAAACAGACCTTCAAAGCGGCCCGCATGGCTCTTTCGGATTTGGGTTTGCCACTTGTCAAGTAGGACTCCTTGTAGTTGACGAGCGTTGTGATCTACAAAACAAACAAACTCTCGATGTTTGTGCCAAATGGGCCGTGGTCTCGGCTCCCGGAAACGAAAAAGGATAGCCCGAATATAATCGTTTCCGGAGAGAAGAAGGGGTTTCGGATGATGTCATGTCATACCTGAGTGACGAGCGGAATAAGCGTTTGCTCGATCGACTTGGTCTTGATCTCCAGGTTTCGCGCGTCGAACGGCGGTATCACCGAGTTGGAGGACATCGCCGCCGTCGTCGTGTGGAATGAAGACGTCAACGATGACATCGAAGACGTCGCCGCCATCGTTGGAGCAGCACGGCGCCTGCCTGAAAAGGAAATGGGTCTCGAAGCGATCGGAGGGCAGGTCAAAATCAGGAGAAAAGGCGGGAAATGACCAATGGCAGGAAGATGAAAAGATGGTTGTTGTGCTCGACCGAGGGTGACTAAAAGGCAGAGGGCACTTTGTGTTCTTGCTGGGCCTTCCTCCTGCGTGCTCACTTCGCCTGCGCCTTGCTGCAAACTGACACAGCTATCTGCCTCTCTCTCTCTATCTCTGGCTCTGTCCCTCTCCTCCTCTTTCTCTCAGTCGGAGCCTCACCGAGTAAGAGTGTAAAGTGGCTGTTTCTCTCTCTCTCTCTCTCTCTGCTCATTCGACGACGCGGCGCGCGTATTCCGTCTTGCTCCTCTCCGTTGCCGTCGCCGCCGTCGCCGCTGCCGCCACCCAAACGGATAGCGGCTGATGGCGGAGGAAAACACGGAGAAGAGCAGCGGATTGGAAGAAGAGAATGGAGGGGATATGGCGATTAGAAACATATTATTTTATGGGGGCATTAAAGTGAACGATGAAGTGACTACTAGTCGTGGTGTCGCATCTTTTCGCTCGGCAAAGATGATCGCGACGAGAGATCGAGAAGACGCAGGTGGAAAGAAGGTCATTCTGGATATCAGGAGACGTATTCCACGTCTTCCACGTCTTAGGAAGAACTATAAAGCGATAAGATCACCAGGATGCTCTCGTAAATGAAAATGAGAGATTAAATCTGATAGAGCGCAGTTTATTTTCATTGAAACCAGGAAGAGAATTGAATTCATCTGCAATGGGAATGGAGAATTCGAACAAAGCGAACCTATTATTCAATCGGAAATGCTTGAAGGGGAAACAAAAGGAAACGAACCGAAACGGGCCGGTAATTAGAGAACGAAATTAGATTTCCGAACACTAAAACACGTCAGAGCCCGGTGCGGAAACGAGACTCCAAATTGAAATTTATGGCTCATAAAAAGCCAAAAAATATATATCGGTGGTTGGTGGTCATCTCTCACTGCGCATGTGTGTTTGGCAGAAATTTGAAGAAATTGGCGGATATAGTATTGGGAGGAAAGACACGCAGACGGTGTGCGCAGAGAAGCCGACTGATGCGGGAGACTGAGAAACAGAAAGTGATGAGGGAGGGAGTGTGGGGGGATGCGGAGACGGACGGGAGGCGCCGACGGACTGACTACCTAACGAGTTTGGTCCCACACACTGATTCGACGACGGCATTCACAACCAATTACACGTCGAAACAATGGTTCGGGGCAGAAAAGGAGAAGGAGTATCAGGAGAAACGGGGATGGAATGTACGGTGCACCATTGAGATCTGAATCAGAAAGTTCAGAACGATTTGCCAATTGAACACAGATCACGTCGGTTCTCTTTGAATTCAGCAGCCTAACTAACATTCGTGATACTTGATTTGAATTCACCATCTTCTACATCTTCTCCATCTGATCCTCATGGTCTCAGCTTCCCATACGTACCTTTAACGCAATGATTGGGTACCTCCACAGTTTTTCGGTCATGGCGTGACTTAGATACTCATCAAAAACACTTCTTCCAGAATCTATTTAGACTCATTCCTACACGTGTTTAAATTCTGTGGTTCTCTTGTAGGCTAGATCATGAGAACAGGACTTGCAATTAAAAGAAATGCTAGCAGGCAGAAAGTTGTTTAAATCTCAGTAGTGGTAAGAGAATCGTTCAGATATGTCAGAACTCATATTACCTAGAGTATACGGTCATTACTCTATCAATACATTTACTGTTTCCTTGCTCCCCCAGGTTCCCCAAATCGAAGATCTCTGTATTCTGAGAATACCGAAAGCTCAAGTGTTTACCGACTAACAGAGGCAATCAGCAGAAGATGAGAATCCTTGATCTGATAATTAGACAATCGTTCTGGATCTTCCAGCAATTTGCAACAGTTGTAGTTGCGGAATACATTAATTGTTCAAGTGCTTTTTGTCCATTTCTCATTCATTAAGCAGTTATTGTCTTGGAAAGAAAAAGAAAAAGGAAAGTGGTCAAAAGAAGTACCCATCGAGAGAAGGACAACAGTCCCCTTGTTTGGTTACTCTTTTAGCAAATGCAAATTTTTTTCTCTTAAAGCAGTTTTGCAAATGGTCAGGAACTACGATTTCCAGGAATGATTGAGCCAGCAGCCATTATCCGATCAGACCATGTCCGACAGAGTACCATAGAGAAAGATAAGAGTATTCGTGCTCGGAGTATCTTTCCATTTGCGTGTCTTCTATATCCTATTGATATCTCCTGCACCCAGTCTCCGTGACTTTTCGGTCTCTTGTCTGTTTCTAAACTATCCGTTTCCGGCAACTTCTGAATTTCAACCATCTCTTCTCTCTTCTGCAAACGATCATCAGTTTCAGTGTCTCCTCTCGCTATCAAATGCTGAACACTGAAACTCTCGCTTTCTCGAATCGGCCGAATCAACAGATCATAAGCGACCAGAGTGTAACTGTCTCTTCTCCAGTACTTCCGTTGTTGCTTGCTTCAGTCCCTTTCTCCTTTCCGATCCGATCGGTCACTTCTTCGCCCCCGAAAACCAATTTGCCGTCCGCACCGCTTCATCTGCCCCTCACCATCCTCCCCACCCAGTCATCCATCCATCCATTCATCTATCCGCTATGTTGGTTTTTGCGGAGAAGCAGCAAGCAGCAAACGACTACGCAACACTTTTCCCTTCTTCCTACGCAATGCTTCTCCCTCTCTTTTGGGTTTTTTATTGGATCATTCCGCCAAGAAAGGTGAAGATCTCAAGTGGCGGAGGTGTGGAAACGGGAGGAGGCACTGATGGCGACAGAGGACGGAAGGAACTAGTCAATTACTTCCGTTCTGTCAAGAGAAGAAGAAGAAGAAGAAGAAGTACGGTAGGCGAGAGGAGACAAGTACAAAGCATGTTCATTTTGTGTTTTTGATCCTTGGTGAGTCTCTTGGTGTCCAGGGTTTCTTTCGGTATACTAGGTTTCTCTCTGGTTGCCAGACCTCCACTCCGATTACCGTTGCCAACAAGCTTTTATTACTTTGTCCAGGATAATTACAGTAGTGAAAGCTATTTTTCCATCATCTGGAGTTTTGGCCATCAGGCCCCGTGACCTTCCAAGCCTTTTAAACCTGCTGAGCTATCTCGCTTTCTCGAACTTCCTGACATCTCGAGACCCGCACAATCTAGGACCTTGCAATGAATATCCAAATCTTATGAGCATCCAGGCCAATTGGTTTTCCAAGCTTCTGAGCTTGTCTTCCCTTCTAGGCCATCTCGAGTTCACGGATTCCGGTCCCCTTCAGCCTTTCAATATCCGGAACATATTAACCTCATCGACTCTTTTCATCCCCGTCTAGCCATTCAAAATTCCCGTCTCGATCACCAGAAATCGTTCCTCTAGAAGGTGAAGTACAGAGGAAACAGAGATCTTCTCCTTCTCTTTCTTCTTCTCCATTCGACGCTTTCTCAAATTCATTCGAATTCCCGATCAAACTTCAGCCGAAACACGAACCAAACAGAACACTTCAGAGCGCATGGATAGTTGTATGTATGGGTGTCGAATGTATATCTTCCTTTAAAGAATGACACTTGAAACCTTTTGCAAATTCGTCTTGCAACACTTTATTATGCATATTTGTACCGTACCCTCTCGTTTTTTGCTGATGTTCTGATAAGTGAAAGCGTGAAGAATCCGACGTCGGGGTGGCGACATGTCGACGGCAGAAAAAGGAGAAAGTGACAATCTTGATGTTATCTCTTATCAAATTTGATTGGTGAGCGAGTGATTGCCGACTAGGCGGTCTCCAGGTTCAGCTGGAAGTAATGTTGGTGGCACATGTTATCTGATTCGGTATTCTTCAAAAATCAGTCATTTCCTGTCCCCGAACCTAATGGTCAGCTGCTTCTTCTTCCCTTTTCCCTCTCCTCCTTTCTCCTCTTTTCAATTCAATTTCCATCAAGAATCAGAATCAGAACAAAGCATTTAACCACGTCGTCTGCGTGACCTTGATCACCACTGATATAAATGGTAAATTGGCTGCTGCAATTGCTGCTGCTAACTGCTGGCCGGGTGCCAGCAAACAGTGGGTCACTTTATATGGGGAGAAGGTTTTGGAACGACGCGTTTTATGGGCACCGCTGACTGTTAGATGGTGGCAATGGCAGGCAGGCGGGAGGAAGGAAAGGAAGGGAAAACGAGAGGGTGGAATGAGACTGTTGGAAGAGAGGAGCGAAATGGCGGGAAAAGAGAGTGTAGGCGTTGGCAGGGTGACGTCGATTTTGAAACTGTGTGTCTAGAAAAGCCCCTCTTGATAGAGGACTTCTGATCTTTCCCAGATTTTCCCATCTTCTGAAACTTAGGTTCAGGTTTATCTGTTCTCCAATCTCTTCTCCACCATTTGCTGATTCCGAGCCTACCAGCTCTATGTTGTCTACTCAGCTTCCTAGGCTGTCCATAAGACCCAAATGCTTTTTCGGGATCCCCGATTGCGTTGGTCTCCCCCGATCCGATACACATCTGGAACCGATGTAGCAAAACACATTCCGATAGACACGGAACAAAGTGTTCCTCGGCATGCCCAGTTTTTGTCCGCTTCATCACTCATAAGCTTCTAATAGATTTCAATCAAGTGCCAAATGCGATATACTGTACCAAGTGTGTTCATTAAACTTCTCCGAAACTTTTCATTCCTCATCCACAGAAGAGTGGCAACTTTCAACGATGTGGCTTATGACTTTCTGCAACATTTTGGTTCAGCACTATCAATCACACGTAACGGTTATTTATCATTTGAAGGTTGATTGACAGTTCAAGTTGTTATTTCTATGAGAGGCGAGGTTAGCTGACGGGCAACTATACCTAAGATCAGATTGATATCACTTGATTCAAGAGTTCCTTTTCCTTATTTTTCTTCTTCTTTCCCGAATCTAGTATGGTAGAGAGAGAGACCAGACATTGGCTCCGGTAAACCTGAACCTGGAAACCTTTGTTCCTCCTGAATATCGATGGAATCCCATCGGAATCCCAACTCATCCACCCTGCGCCCTCCGTTTCTCCGTTTCTCCTTTGACCCCATCCCATAACCTGTCGATCACATAATATTCATAAGCCTACTCCCCCTCGTTTTCTCTCTCCATCCCATGTCACTTTCATTGCCCTTTCCCCCTCTCTCACTCATCTCATTCAATCTTTTTTCCACTCAATTATCACTTCGCAATAAGGTGTGGCGTCAACAGCGACCGAGAAGCTTCTAGTTAAGAGAAGAGATCTTGACCTGATACGAATACCGTAGAACAATATGAAATGGCAGCACATCACCTGTCCGCATTGTTTTCATGGTCACTTCCCATTGTCCCTCTGTCGGCCCCAGAAGCAATCTCTGTCAATATCTACTAATTCTCTCTGAAACTTTGATTGAAGAAGTCGGGTCGGTTTACAATAATATCATCGCTGCACTGCTGACCTTCACTGCCAATTTTCATGAAGATTCTTATCGTCTGCCACCAGAAATATATCGCTCTTAACCGTTTTTCTGTGTCAGTTTCAGTCATTTCCATTTCTATTTCAGTCCCATTCGATAGCAATCTTCTATGATCTTTTGTGTGTATGTCGTGTCATTTAGCGCATGGACACCTCCTCAGCAGGCTCCGCCCACTTTTAGCACTTTCGGGGAAATTGAAATTGACCGTCCCGTCTCGTCCCGCAGTCATTTGCCCCTCGCCCCCTTTGTCTTCAGTCTCCCTTTAATCAGTGGCGGCAGAAACAGAAAATTGAGGAAAGTATCTAAAAAAATCTTCTGCTTTTCTATTCTATTCCGTTTTCCCTTTGAACCCAAAGAAAAGAGGCGTCTCTTGGCATAGTATTGTAAGAGATTTATGAGAAGTGTGGAGGTATTTTGAAGGTTTTGTGTAACTGTAAGAAGCAGTTTGGGAGGGGGAAAGGCGGGAAAGGCTTCTCGATATCTGATAGCTGTAAATGATCATCACTCTCAAAGTCTTGTTCTTTCGAGGATCGTGGTAAATCCTAACAGGCTTTCTCTCCCAATTCCTCTATTCCGTCACTAAAAGCTTCTAAATAGAGACCCATTTTTTATCCGTACTTTTCTCTTGATTTTGTTTATAATATCCTCTGTTTCCTCCTATACAATACCGATATACCAGCTCTGATCTTCGCGGGCCGAGCATACCGTATCCCTCATTCTCTTTTCCCCTCAAAAGATGAATTCCACCCGGCTTCTCATAGTTAGAATGACTCATTGATCAGCGAGACGGAACCCGAACTAATCCATTCTGTGAATTTGAAGAAGAATTCATTTGAAAATATTTGTCATGTACCGGTTCATAAAAGTACACCTTCTCCCCCTGTAAAGCTAGACTTCTCTTCCACTTTTACGAGCTTCGATAGCCCCCCGCATCACGACAGTCACACTCCCGAGACTCGCGTGATCTGATGCTTCCTATCGATAAGTGTCGCCGTCTCCGCCTCTCCGCATCTGCTTCTTTTTTCCAACGGCACGACGAGAAACTGCCAATTTGGCATCACGCATCTCGTGTGTAAAGTATCGGAAAGAGAAGGTGTTCGTACGAGAAACAGACGTCGGGTGCCCCCCGATTCTACCCTTTTCGGGCCGCGCGCCCGCGTGAAATGAAAATGTCAACCTTTCGCTTGTTGCCCCGTGTCGGATGGTTTTCTGTGTCGTTTCTCTCTGAAATTGGATGCTTCCCTGACCACTATTTACGCGGAAAGAGAAACGTCTTCTTCTTCTTCTTCCAGAATATCCAATTAGACAGTGTCACACCTCTGTCCAGTTCCGGTTCTTTTGATCCCTTCTCACCCCTCATTCAATCTCGACAACTTCTTTTCGAACTGTTGGCTGAGATTCAGATGATGTCAGACTTTCAGATGAATGGAGGCAGAAAACGTCGAATTCCGGTGGATGTTGTAGCCGTTTCCCTGTTAGTTCTCGCTCTTTCCGCGGTTACGGTAGGTTCTGTTCGTGTCTCTTCTTCAATTTCTTCTCCAGGCTCAACAAGTGTTCAATGGAAATGGTCAGCCAGCATTTGCCAGGCAACAGGTAACCTCTCCACCATTCTCTTATCTCTATCTTCTCCTTATTTTCCCTCTCAGCCCCAATTTCAATTCCAACAACAACCTCAATTCCTACCTCAAAACCGGAACTTCGCGTGAGTCCCTTCTCCTTTTGCACTGCTCCCACTTGCTGCTCCGATCGCTTCGCTCTTTGCACCTCTTTCCCAGAGATTCGGATCCATTCTGATTGTTTGTCAACTGTTCTCCGGGGGGAAAACAGAACACGCGCCCAGTTTGTCGTCTTCTTCAGTGTAAGCTTACAACTTGCTTGAATGGTTATGATAACATCTGTTCTGTCGTCGATCATCATCTCCCGTCAGCCGGAAAGAATTGTGGCGAGAAAAAGAGAGAGAACAGGGTCTCGAGACGATGCGGGAATGCTGTAAATATGCAAAAGCGTTCAGCATTTATTGTTTTTTCGAGGGTTTTCAAACATTTTAGTTTTCGAAAAAAGATATTGAAAAAGAGAATGGCGAGAGGAACGGAAAGTGTGAATGTTTGCGCCTGTTTCTCTCGATTCTCAATGTCTTTACTGAGCGGAGTGAATGTACGCAGCCAAATGAATTAGAGCAGAATATGTCGCTGGCTTGCTTCCACGTGTGAGTGCTCGATGCTTGATTTCAGACCGCCATCGGCTTCTCCCCTCCGCCATCGGAATCTCTTCACTCGTCAAATCAGCCATCGTCATCGTTCCCGTCAAAGGTCTACTTCCTCTTCTTCTTCTTCTTCTCCAAATATCCAAAAGATCACTCATCAACCATCGTCGCCTGTTGTTGTTGCCAAGCTAACCCCTCGAAATAATCGCCTTCGAACTGTGAACCGATCACGCACTAAACCCAGTGTGCATGCTAATCAACGAACATCGTCGACCAAGTCTAACCATTCCAGACGGCAACAGTTCGTTCCCCAGCAGCAAAGGAGACAGTTCATGCAGCCGAGGCAACAGTTCCGTTTCCAGCAGCAGCCGCCTTCTGCTCTCCAACAGACTCGGCTCGTCCGACCGAATGTCCCCGCATTCGTCCGTCCAGGAGCCTCCCGAACAGTCCAGTTCTCCCGTCCCCAGCCCCCTGTCCTTCCCCGCCAACCCGTCCCTCAGTTCGCCATCCGTGCCCCATTGTCCCCGATTCCCTTCGGAGCAGTTCAACGACGTCTTCCACAGAACAACATGCGTCTGTCCCTCCGTCCCCCGACTCCCCCTCCAACCCCTCCCGTTCTGACCACCACAACCCCTCTTCCATCCTCAACAACTTCTCTCGCCCCAATTACCACTACTTCCCCTTCTGCTCTTGCTCAACACAATCCTTCTCAATCTCAATCTCTGCGTCGTCCGATTCGAGTTCAACAAGTCAGTTTGGACCTGCGTCGGAAGCCTCAAATGACACGTGGACAGTTCCGAAGGCCGCATCCTCCGTCTTCTTCTTCTTCTTCCTCTAACCAGCAGTTTCCGTTGATCCGACATCAACCGACTCACCGAGTTAAACCTGATAGGTTTGGTATTTAGTATTGCTAACCATTCTGTTTTATGAACTATTTATATGAAGTGACATTTGGGAAACTTTGAATTGCAGAGTGACCAGGCCGATTGCCAGCACTGCGAGTACCACGGAGATTGTCGCGACGACGCCAGAAGTCACCACAACAGCTGCAGCCACAGAAGGTTTGTTGAAGTTAACTTGGATTTCCGGGCTTCTAGAATTACTGCACGCAAATCGATTTAAATTTGAAAACTTGCAGATTCCCGTCGAGTCAACCATTTCAAACAAGTCGACGACATCGAAGCGGCCATCCTCCAAGCCGTCATTGAATCGTCCGCTTCGTCGACATCCACTGCCCCTCCTCCCCCTTCGTCTTCTCATCGTCCTCGTCGAATCCGACCCGGTCATCGTCATCGTACCACCACTCCTTCATCTCCGCAAGTCGACAGCATCGAAGAGGCCGTTCTTCGAGCAGTTTTGGAGGCGACGCCTTCTACGGTCGCTCCTGAAGTTTTGACGACGGTGGTGTCGGGAGAAACCGAAGAGGGAACGAGTTCCGAGGAGCCAACGACTACTCCTAAGACTGGTAAGGAGAGAATAATCCGGAATTCTCAAAATCGGAAATTCAGAAACGACTTCGTTATTCCCGGCGTTTGCGAGCAGACGACAAACTCACAGAAGACGAACCACATTAACACCGACTACCATCATCTCGACGACTCCAGAAGCCACGACGACGACTTCAGAATCTACTATAATTTCCGGAGAAACATCATCAGAAGGTAGACAGATACCTACTTGATAAACAAACTGATATCCTTCCAGAAATATCGACAACTCCATTCTCGACCAGCAACACTGTAATCATCGAAGAACCCATCACGACAGAAGGAATCACAACTCAAACAACTGAGGACCCGAGCCAAGTGACCATTGCGGTTCCAGACGAAGATTTGGAGGAAGAGCAGAGACCGAAACCATCAGAAGACCACCATCAACTTCACTTGATTGAGAAGAATGTGATTTCAGGTCTGTTTCCCTCCGATTCCCCCTAGTAATTCTCTGTTTCCAGCCCTCTCGACTCCTTCCACTTCTCCAACCCCTCCTTCTTCACTTTCTCCCTCTCCATCCCCACCAACTTCTCCGTCTCCTGCTCCACCTGCTCCTCCTCCTCCCTTCTCATTGTCTCCATCTTCATCTTCGTCCATCCAAATCGGACCACCCGGATCGATGCCACCATCAGACGACATTGTCGATGAGCTCAACGGCTCTTCGGACTTTCTGCAAGTGGCCCAACGACTGCATCTTCTGCGGAGACTGCTTCAGTGAACTCAATTGTAATAACCGCGTGAATAACTGCCAAGATACTCAGTTCGATTCCCCCAGCTAGTAGGACCAGTGATTATGTTTATGTATTTCCAAAATGTCGATGTACGGGTTTCTTCGAATGGATTCTTTATAAAACGCTTAGATTTTGATTATACTTGAATTTGAAAGAAAGAGAATAATTCAAGTGCGACGTTTCTTCGGAACGGCCTGATGGTCTCGGAACGAAGTCGCCCAAGAGCCATTAGCAAGCGGAGTGAACACTGCCTTTCTGAGTTCTCTCCTGGAAATAGTGTCGTTAGTTCTCACACAAATTCGTTCATGGCGAGACCAGATATTAACTAGAAACTGCGAAAAAGAAACTCACAAGATATCTGCAACTTTGGCCGGCAGAAACACGGACGATATGTGCATTGCATTTGCTCTCGCAACCTGAAGATTCGTCATTCGCTCGTCTTCTGTATGTCCGAGATCCAAGAAAAACTTTGATTCTCGCTGAGCAGCAGTTGGGCGTCCGATCGAGACTGTAATCGGATCGAATAAACCGCAGCAGTCGAGGACGATATCTGAAGTTCAGCAGTTTTACAGTTCTCGGCAACCTTTTCATCTGACTTACTCTGAATGAACACGAAGATCTCTCTTGGTAACTGTTCAGTTTCGCATGATGGATCTAAACTGACTCTGTTGGTCGTGTGATAGTGATATCGTTGAATGAGATATGGCGGATCGCAAATCTTGAACAGAATATGTTACTTTTTGAAACTCAGAAATGCCAACCGTCATCAGGATTCCTTTCACAAATTGCAAGATTTGCATCATAACCTTCGAAGAACTCGCCGGCCGAATCTTTCGCAAGTCAATAAAGTAATCTTCTCCCTGACGGCCACAAAAGTTTTTGTCCTTGAAGATGGGTATACTGTGCTTTTGAAGAACTCTCGATGGATCGAATTTTAGTGAACTGGGATTGAATTCGAGCGCAATTCTCTTCTCTTCGCGTTTTCGCAGCAAAGTGTCATGTCGGCAGGATTTCTCGTAGAGATATTGATTCTGAACCCAGGAATATTGAAACTTCCCGCATTTCCACGCACCATAAACCAATTCGCCGAGTTCGAAGTGGCCGCGTTCGTCAGATCGTGAAGGGCGTCGGAAAAGAGCATCTTGGTGTTTGCTAGCAGCAATCTGTCGATGAATTTCTGGAAGATTCACAAAAAGAAGAAACAATTCGTTTCTTTTTGATTCCTTACAGTAATCGCATTCTGAATCGGGACATTCTCTCTGAGGGCAATGCGAAGAGCACTTCCTATTTCGAACAAGTCGACTGATCCGTCCTTGACAAGCGCCTTCAACTTGTCTGCCAGCAAGGATTCTTCGCAGCTTGCCTCGGGAACTTCTTTCTCCTCTGCCGACTCTCCGGCGATTTCATACTCCACGTTAACGGATTTCGAATCGTCGATGTCCACATCGAGTTCGTCAGCGACGTATGCGTCCAATTGTGGAGGAAAGTCGTTTTGACTCGAAGCACTGCTCGTCGGACGAGAAGTTCCGGAAATGGTGGCATCGCGTCGAATTTGGGCTAGCAGATCTGAAATAATGGAATTCTTGAAATTGTTCTTCAAATTTTCATTTGCTTGCTGAATAACCTGACAAATTCTTCCGTTGAGGGAAACAAATCTGCATCGGATGCATTGCGGAATCGGGTTTCTGAGACAAAATTGAGAAAAAAATATCAGAAATAATGAAAATTAGAAAAAAAAACCGAAGTTTTTAAAAAGTTTGAATGAAAACTTGAAATTACAGTTGTTCCGTGCAGTTTTGCGGACGATGCGATGCCTGATACGCAGGCGCACCGTCTTTTGTCTACCGTAGTTCGGGAAACTGGGCGAGCGACAGCAGTTTGTCCGTTCTTGAAACGTTTTATTTCTTGGGCACTGGACTGATAAATTAATATATCTGATAAACACCGCATTCCTCTTGTCGCGCCCGTACATTTTCCCCCGTAGAATTCACAGTGTTTCTGAAGTCTTCAAAAATCGTTTTATTTCAACATTTGAAATCGACAACATAACAAAAAAGGAACAACAATGAGAATGAAAGAAAACAGTGATTACGATAAAAATGATTGATGTATAGTTGTAAAAGGAGATTTTGCAGGGTAACAAGTGTTAACAATTGGAAGAATGTGGAAGACAACTAGCACGGAAAACGAGTCAAATCAACAAAAACATACAGCTTTCGTCTCTCTGTACCCAAGAGGTAGATGGACAACAGAAAAAACGATTCACAACAAGAAGATTATCACTCTCGCCCCAACACGCACTTATTCATCATCAGACTCGACCTCTTTCTTGGCCTTCTTCTCCTTCTTCTTTTTTGGCTTGGGCTCCTCCTCCTCTTCATCTTCTTCAATCTTCATTTTCTTGACGGCATTCGTGTTTTCGTTATCGTCAAACCGTTTGTGCTTGCGGCTAGCTGGTGCATCAGCGGAAGCGTCGTACTCGTACGTCTCACTCTTGAACTCGTACTTATCGTGTCGGTGTGATCCAAAGTTCTGCTTCTTAGATGGTCCACGTTCCGATTCGGTTCTGAGGACATTCTCGAGAGCGGCACGGCACTCAATTCCGATCTCGTTATTAGCAGTCTCGTCAGAGAGAGCATCAATACGAGTGGCCAAAGAGCATTTAGCAGCAAGTTTACGAGCCATCTAGAAAGAGAAAATTGTATATTTAGAAGCCGGAATGACTAAATACCTTTCCCTTGACTTTTGGTGGAGCCTGTGTGATGAGTTGAGCGTGGTAGATCAATCCGTACTTTGGCGTATCTTTCTTAGTTTTGAGAGCCCGGAAGAGAGCTTTCTCGGCTCCAAGAATCTGAATGGTGGAAGCAGGCGCCTTTGCCAACGACACAAGAGATCCGGCGTGAGAGATCAAGCGGGCTCCGACAAGCTCACCGAGAAGAACGGTGAGATTTGGTGCAAGGGCGGTCATGCGGTTCTTGAGGTAGTCGAAAAGCTGGGCACTGTAAAAGAGAAAAATAGCAGGGCTCAACCAATAGTAGTACTTACCGGTATTGCGAAAGTTCAATAACTTGCTCGCAGAGTCCTCTGATGTGAATGAGATCAATATCAGAGATATCAGTTCCCATGGAGATCTCAGCGTCTTCCTTAACCTTAGCCTCGAGCTCTTCTGGGAGAATCGAGGACAAGTCGGAGTTGATCATGTTTTGGCGCATTCCGACGGTCTTGACAATCTGGATAAATAATACGTTTTATTGATTCAGTATTCCTTTCTGTACCTTAGCATAAGCTTGATGATCTTGGATGGTCTTTCCAAGCTCTGGGAAATGCCATCCGTACCACTCTCTGGTGCGCATGACGTAGTTGTTAAGCTCCTTATCAAGATCATCAAGAAGAGACACAGCCTGAGAGGAGAAGTAATTTATTTTCAGAACAAAGACAACTAATACCTGCACGATCATAGTGTCGATTTTCTCTGGGTTGAACTTGACCTTGTAGCGGGCGAGCGAGTGAGCGACAGCCAAATTCATGGCGTTCATCTCCTCCTTGTGCTCGGCGAGCAACTCTCCAATGTGAGCACGGACTCCTCTCATCAGCTCGCTGATGGAACTGTCGTGGACGCAGTTCAGAGAAAGTTTCTCCTAAAAAGCGGCAACTTTGAAAAAAAAAGTTTCAAGTATTTTACTCGCCTTGATCAAATTTCCGAGCTTCGCATCTCCGACGGCAAGCTTCTCGGTCTCATCGACAGTGGACTTGAGGAGCTTCTTCAACGTCTTGCTGAGCTTTCCCTCGGTGATTTCCGACGTAGCTTCAACAGCAGCGGCAGTGGTCTTGAACTTCTTGAAGGACACCAATTGGAGACTGGAAATTAATGCTATTGGCTCGAAAGAAAATGAAAAACTCTTACTTTTCCTGCGCCTTCTCAGCAGTGTTGAACTCCTCCCAAATGTTGTCCACATTCTTCAGTTTCTTCTCATTGGTCAGCTTGAAGACCGCGTAGCCGGCCGCAACCTCGAACAGGACCAGCATTTTACCTAAAAACCGAATTTTGAAGTTGAAGAAATAATAATAAAATTCAAAAGAACAGAAACAAGGCCAGAGTCATTCAAATAAAATTTAGCTTAATTAGGCGATTATCGTTTTTCGAGTGGTTCTCGACACAATTTGATGACTTTTTGAAATATTTAAAACTGAAATCAACTCGACAAGTATTATTCTTAACAGTTTGAGGGCAAAATACTCAAATTTACATTAAAAAATCGAGAAAATAGGACGTAAACAAGAGAAAGAAAAAAGAAAATGAGACTGGCAGACAGCCAAATCGTCTTTTCGTGGCGAGACCCGTGCGCGGCAATTCAAATATTGAAAGGACGGAGAGGCGAGACGACGAGATGGCAGCCGCAGATAGACGCGTTTTTCGATAAGATTCGTCATCAAATCTGCCCATTTTTGCGTATTATCGATTAAAAATCGATCTGGGCAATTCATTGATAACACGTTTTAGGTTGAAGTGTTTATTTGCCCGAGTATTTTTCAAATATTGGATAAAATAGATGAAAAATATTTTTTTTTGAAAAATTAAAAAAAAAAAGTCAATGACTAGAGAATTCAGACGTGGTTAATGACAAAAAAGAAAGAAAAAGCTATGATTCTACCTGATAATCTAAACCGTCAAAATTGAAACAAAAATCCAGCAAATTTACAAAAATCATGTCAAAATCAAGTTAAAGCGATAATCTTCACATAACGAACGGAACAATGTTCTTGTCGAATTTCTTGAATTGATCCTTGGGCGACTCTTTCTGTTTCACCGTCTCATCGCACTTTCCATCGACACACTGGCCCCAGTAACAGATCGGATGACCTTCGAATCCACGACACACTCCGTTTCGACGAACTTTGCTGACACAACTCGGCAGATGTTCGTCTTTTTCGGGAATGTAGCAGAAGAGATAACTGGAAGAAGGGGAGTAGGAGACAGTAGTGGAGGACAGATCCGGAGAACTCACGGAGAATCACAGTCGGGCCTTTCCTTGGTACACGTGGCTCTTGGTGCATACTCATACATATAATCCGTGTAGCCATTCGACAACGCGTCCTTGTTCTTCAACGGATTCAACAACGGCATCGAATTGTCTCTGTTGTGCCAGAACGGGAAGCATCTCTCGTCGCTCTTCGGGTAATCCGTTTCTCTTTCCTCTCTCGTCTGCATATTCTGTCGCCAGTTCTCGAAGATCCAGTCGATCATTCCATGATGGTAAACGAAGCAGACGTCGTTCGACGAGGAGTATGACTTGCTCATGTCACCATCTGAAAGTTGATTATGTTGGGGGAATAGTTGACAAGAGAACGAGTTATTTATGATCACTCACTGACAAAAAAGTGCACGTAGTCATGGGAGAACTCGAGCATTCTGGCGTCCAGAGTGTGATTCATTGGACAAGTCTGAAAGATATCCATGTCTTTGAGATTGGGAATGCAATCTCGCTCTATCGAACTTACAGTCAACGGCATTGTCGCCCCCAGGATCATATTGATATCCGGGTTGTTGATAAGCCAATCGACTCTCGCGTCATTCAACATCTCCCCCGAGTCATCTTCATCAAAGTTTCGATAGATCTGAGCTCTTCCCTCCATCGTCTCCCAGTTGTGATAAGGTCCATTCTTCACGAATCCCTTATCATCAACTTCTCCGAGAAACAATTCAGAGAAAATGATGGAATCCTTGGGTTCAGGAAGCAGCGAATCCAGTGTGGAGTCCCAGAACGGAAGACCGAAATCCGGATTCTTCATGTGATCGCGGAGAGCGATTTCGAGTCTTTTGAGGAATTCTCGATGCCAAAGAGTGAATGCAGGTCCCGAATGGACTCCGGAATACTTGTGAACTCTGCCGATCCGGTTGTACAGTCCGCTCTTCTTCATCGCATTCCACGCATTCTCAACCATCCTTCGGTCCTCGTCTCTCATTGTTCTCAACTCGTGCCGAACCGCCCGTTTCAGAACTTTTCCAGATGGAAGCACACATTCATCGTCTTTGACTGTACCTGAAGATTGAGAAAGGTTAGTTGACGATAGAGCGAGATTGCATTAGGGAAACATGCCATGATAGTATCCACAGACACAAGTTCTATTGAGACATCCCATGTATTTCGCCTCATGAGCACTCCAATCAGGAGCTATGAAGACGTCGTCTTCGGGGACGTAATGCTTTCCGAATGCGGACTCTTCTTTCTCATCCGCATTCACCTGAAACTCAACAGTTCATCAAAAGAATTCGAACCTCGAACACTTACCGGATCATGATCATAATGCATATGCCGGAACCACGGCTGCTCGAACTTCTCGTAATACGTCCGATTGCCAATCGTGTACTTTGTCACTGTGACGTACGCAGTGACAGTTCCCAGAATAGCCAGAAGAGAAAAGATCGCGGAGCAACGCATTCTGCAGTGGTTTCCGGACGACCTGACTGACTGACACGACGTCTCGAAGAGGCTCCGCCCCTTTGGCTTCTGCAATCAAAAACGACATGCAAGTGTACATTCATTCGTTCGTTCATTCATTCATTCATCAGCAATAATTTGGCGTTTCTCCTGGACTGCCCGGAAGCAGTGAACACATTCGAGGGAGGGGTATGAGGAAGGGAAAAGGGGAAACGAGTTTGCATGTCTACCGGCAGGAGTGCAATGCTACCAGTACAACACAAAAAACGAGCGGCGCTCATCGGACGACGATTCATTCCGGACGATCAACTGAATGACGGAAGGAAGAGAGAAGAAGCCTCTTCTTCTTCTTTCTCATATTGCGCAACCCGTCAAACGTCTCCTTTACTCAATCAGAGAATGGGAATAGAAAAAAGAAGGAGGAGGAGGAGAAGGAGGTCGGGTCGAAGAGTTAAATTCAGTAGAGGAAGAGTGGAGGATTCGGCAAACGGAGAGGGCACTCTACCATCGGCCGAACGACGAGTGCCCGGTGGCTGAATACGGGGACGGAGACAGTGATTAAGGGGTGCAGGAACCGGGAAACGACTGCAAGTTTCAGGTTTGCAGGAAGTTTTGAAAGGGAAATGAGTCTCACAACGATTCTTTGTATTTGTTGGGTCTCGCCACGAATATTCCAACTTCGTTGCAAGACCCAAACTTGCACAAGACATAACAAATTAAATAGGTTCAGAGACCACAAAAAGACAATCACTCTGGTCTCTTTTCATGGTCACTGGACCGATATCCCTTCTACAAATCAGAAAGTCGCCATCAGTTTCCGTCACCATCTCGACTTCTTCTCCACTTCGGCTTCCCTTCTTATGCAACTTTCGAAGCACCGGAGAGCGCAATAAACCGTTCTGTTCGTCCATAAAATCCGCCTACATGACAAAAGGAACGAAGCAGTTTGAAGAGAGAAAAGGGGGCATCAAAGCAGAAAATCACAAAATCAAATTGCCAAATCGGGGGCCGAAAGATGTTTTAGTCGTAGTGATTAGTTGGCGAACGAACATGTGAGACACCGTGCGCGAGACTGCCAAAACAACCTGAAATTCGCTCTTTCTGATACCATTCCGGACCGTATTTTGATCGATGAATCAGTTGAAGTGGAGGGAGGGGGAGACTGTGTGGCGGAACAAAACAACTGTAGTCCGTTGCTAACTTCCAGTCTTTCTTTCATTCGTCATTTCATAAATTACATTGTATCACATGAAAATAGAGCCCAGAACATAATAAATTACAACTCGGTGATTAATAAATCATCATCACAATAAATATTTCCCATAGGTTATGACTTTTTCGATTTCTCGGGAGTTCTAATGACCTCCACGTCTAGTTGTTGGCACCACCAAACCAGCTCGAAGAAATTCTGTCGTAGAAGGCACTCAGTGAAGGCGTGCTTTTCGAAGATCCTGGAAAGAAAGTTTGATAGTGATGGGAAGGATAACAGTTGGAAGCACCTTGTTGTTGAGGATTCGCCAGATATTTGTTGTTCTTCAGTCTGGATGAGCCATTTTTCTTGTCTCCGCCCATCTGGAAAAAAAGAAGGTCAGAAGAATCGGAAACAGCTATCTTACAGCTCTATCAAGTCTCGGAACAGTTGGGATTCGAGAGGGCTGTTCAAAATGAACGGCGAGATCCTGGATTTGGGTGAAGGATTGCGGCGTTTGTACTTCTTTACTAGAAATTGTATCGGCAACCAAACACGAGAAAAGGACCTAAAACTCAAGTTTTTGAATAAGGATTCTTTTGAAAACCAACCTGGGTCCGGGTATAAACAAGCTTAACATTGGTTGCAAGGAGCGGAGTGAGCAAGGATACGTCGAAGGGATCAAGATGAGATTCTATGGCTGAGCACACGGAATGCATTCTGGAAACGAAATGTATTATATTTAGATATCATCAAATAATGTCTCACTTTCCACCTGGAAACAGAGCATTCAGAAGCTGACAATCGAACAACACCTGAAGCGTGGATCTAGTCGGCAGTTGCCAGTCATCTCTCAGTTCTTCAACTCGTTCTCCAATAATCTCTGCAAACCGAACGGAGAGGTGCTCGTCGAGACTCTTCCGGATCTTTTTTGTCAGCAAATGAGCAATCGAAGCCTCAGCAAGACGAGTTGAAATGTCAAACAGAATAGATTGAATGGGCGGAGACATGGCGATGGGGATAGCGACTTCCCCTACATCTGGCAGATCTACCGCTTGAAATTCCTGAGAACAATTGTGTCAGAATACAGAAATATTAAGAAATGTGCAATACCATGACGAGGCGAAGAGTGTACATTCCCCCTTCGAAAGTCTGCAAGTAGTCTGCCAAGTTGGAAGCAGTGACGTGCTCATCAATCACAATTTTGCAGAAGTCTCTGGAAAAAAGACATTGTAGGAGAGAAATGGTGTTCCCCGATTCCAATTGTCCCAATTTTTCTCAAAGGCTTGCCCGATTCGGGAGGGGGGGGGAGTCGTTTCCAATCGACGGACCTAATGAACGATGATAAATGGTCCACATCTCTGCGAACAAAACGCCTTCTTCAGCTGTCACCCACAAACACTTTCGCTCTTATCATTTCGCGTTCGTTCACCGGGAGAAACCTATTGTTGGATGTGGTTGATACCTTTTCTCTCGAATGTATTGATCATCTTTCGATAACACGTTGGGAGAACCAGTGTTCCCCATCTCTAAACGATATTATTAGGATGACCACTTCAGCAGAATCAGACCCAATTGTCCTCCTCAACCCGTAATTCGAATTGTACCCTCCCTATACTTACTTCTCTCTATCTCATGAACCTTTTCGGGTTCGGTCTAAACCGAGTACCCGCGACTTTCACTTTCATAACGCTGTCGCAATAGGACCATTTCTCTTGGTTGGTCTACGATGTTATCGTTGTGAAACCTTGAAATTCACAACACAGACACTTGTTCACAACCGGCCCTCGAATCTGGGGACAAGGCCAGAGCGGAACCTCCCTGATAGCGGAAATATACGAAACCTCAGGCCATCGCAGCTTATCTTCCCTGGGTTTTCTCTTTTTTCGTTTTCTCGTCGTCCCCTTGTCACCACCCCAATTACGGGCCCGCCAAACAACACATAGCAGCCGAGCAACGTGCGTATTATGCGAGACGACGGCGCCGTCAAAACCAAAAGCAGTGATAAGCCGAGCGGGCCCCGTCACTCTCAACGGCCCGTTTCCATGGTTGTGTTGTGTATGTTTTTCATCTTCGCCGCCAACACTATCTCGTCGGTATGCAGTGTGCAGCAAAAGCGACTCGCTCTCCCTCTTTTTCTACCGAGCCGCCAGCCAGCGGCACAGCTGATTAGAGACTTATTATATATATTCGAGATATGTATATCACCATATCAGGCACCGCGCCTTTTCTGCCTCTGTCTCTTCCACCGCTGGATTTTTGTGTGGAGGGGTGGCGGTGGGAGGGCTGTCATTCGGCCGATGAGGCGATGGCGACGAGGTGGAGAGAATGGAAGGAAGGAAGGAAGGCAGTGTATATGTGAGCGAATGGAAGGCGAATGAAGGCCCCTCCCGACGAAGCGACGAAGAAGGCAAAAGCAAAGGGGCCCGTCGTCACCAGAAAACACAACGAGCCTCCGATATCAGCACAGCGCCAGATTAGGGCTCTTTGGCGAGCCGAGCAGAGCCCTCACCTCCTCTCCGTTTTTGTCGTCGAGCTAACAGAATGAGAGAGAGCTCGTTTCTATTGTAGTTCGGGAAATCATATCAGTTGACTATTCAGAGCGATGATCTCATAAGGTCCAACTAGAAACTTTCACAGATTACACTTGTTTCAGAATAAGTTGTAATTCAAATGTTGTTTACCTGTTCAGTGTATCACTAGACTGTGCGTCGTAATAGTCATCATAAAGGCTCCAGTCTCCTTTCAATCTCCAAAATGTCACATTCTCATAGATTCCCAAGCGTATTAATTGTAATGGATTTTTTGTGTCCCGATACTCTCTTACAATCTCACCATTCCATTACCTCAATGCCCTTCCGTCCAGTTGCTAAAGTGCAACAAAATTTTTGTCGGCCGTCCCGTCTGCCCCGCCCCCTCGGCGATTCCATCAGTGGCCCCCAAAAATCGGCCGCAGGTATTTCGAAAACTTTTCATTTTCAAGGCTATTTGCTTCCTCCGCTGCGGCGAAGCGCGGGCGGCCATCAAAAACCATTCTGCGTGCTGATTGAGGGGTTCGATGCACACTTGCACACGTATTTGTGCCCGCGCTTTCATGTGACGAGTGCCTTATCGTGTCAATCGGCCAGTCAGCAATACCGTCCGTCCGCCAGCGTCTGCACTTTGTGGAGCATCTCCCTCTCGCTCCATGTATGTAGTTGTCAAGGTTCCTAGTGATAAGCGGGCACCGAGTCGGAGCGAAGTATAAGAGAAAGAGCGTGTAGGAGCAAGAGACGCAGACACAAACTTTCGAGTGGCGAGAGCATCAGCATGTTAGTCTAATAACAGGGCGCGCCTTAGCAGTCGAGGACCCCCGAATTAGTCACATAACGGATCTTCGAAGCCCCACGCTAAAAAACCGAATCGTCTCGCCAGCCAAGACTGATTCTTTTGTGCGTGTCTGTGAAAAAAGGCACACAAAATTCAATATTTGCTTTCGTTCTTGCGAGGCCCACAAGACCAACGGCGCCCATCTCTAGAGGTACCTCCAGTTGTTATGCCATGTCACCGCCTCTTCCGTTTTGATATCTGGTCTAACATTTCTAGAAAATCTCTCATCGGACGTATGCAAATGCACTTTCTCGTCATTAACAATAAGGTGAGATTAGTATGGTCCGTGTGATAGAGTAGGGAATCAGTGATAGAGTCCAACGTTTTCTAACATCCTGATCAGGTTTCTATATTGTTGTTTCCAATCTTCCTGTATCCTCCTCACATCGGCCGCATTCCTGAGCATCTCGTGATGCTGGTCGGGCCCCGGCCCATCAGGTGAACTGAAACTAGCGTCGATCGGCCGTCGAGGCGCACACAAACACGCACACAATCGAAATGGAATCGGCGGCCAACGAGGGAGAAAAGGGGGCCTGCGGAGAAACGAATCGAATCGACGGGCAAACGGGGCCGGTTGTGTATACATGGTTGGCTGAGGCGCCGCCGCCGTAGAAAATCATCGCCGTCTCTCCGATCTGTGCGGTATTTCAGTGCGCGCGCGCACAGCGCGATCGGCCCTCGAGGTCCGTACTCGAGAAGGAGAGAACACAATAATGCGGATCGCGACGGCCGCCCATCGCCGTCGCCGACAGTCTGAAGATTTTCGTAGAGACGGAAGAGAGAGAGGCGCAAGAAGTGTACAACATCGGGACGGTCCAGCGCACTGATCGAACCGTGCAAAATAGCGATGGATTTGTAGAGAGACATGACGGGCCGTCCAGCCCTTCCCGCTTGCGGGCACATAGAGACACTCAGCCATAGAAATACACGAGGTCTGCTGCGCGATGCGATTCGTCGACGACGCGGGTGGGCGCCAACACAATGCTTCGCTACAGTATGCAGAGTGGAGACACAGAGACACGCGGAGGGAGACCACAATAAATTCGCAACATTTTCATTTCACCTCCCAACTTCGGAGGTTCGACCCCTGCGCATAGATCCCGCCCACTTACATTTCCTAGAACACCACTGTTCGCATCAACCCCGCGGTCGAATGTGACTTTGACAGATATGAAAACACTTGATACTCTTCCGAGGCCCCATTCTCTCTTGTCTCTGTCTTGCTGCACTTCATGGTTCCGCGTTTTCGGCTGCCTGTATTTTTTCATTCAAAAAACAAGCGACCCATCCAGCATTCCATTTACCGCTGTAGTCGAGTTGTCAACTCACAACACAAAACGGAGCAGCTGAACTGGGAAGAGGACCAAACAAAGTGATAAGAAGTGACAACGGTGCTGCTCGGTGCCGCTGCCACGTCATCCGCGTTTCGGTACTCTGTTTCGCAAAGACCTTCAAAACTGGACAATAAATGCGAGCCTTCGGGTACGATTTGCATAGCAATTCGGTGTCCTCTTTGTTCCTCGCCGGTCCTCCGACTAAAAATAACGGGCGCGTAGTCTTCCCCGCTCTCTCCTGCCTTCTTCGGTGTGGCGCTTCCTTCCTTCCCTTCCGTTCGAAACGGTTCCTCCGATGAAACAGAGAAAAAGAAGAAGAGGGAGAGAGCGAACGGAATGAAGCGTCCGAAACTATCAATAAAACAAAAGAGATCGGTCGGAACCTCGGAACCATCATCCATCTCGAGTACAAACACCGCTGAGCGGAGGCAGGCAGAGTCGACAAGTGTGTTCAGCGCCGTCAACAACAAGCCTTCGCGTCGCGCGTGAAATGTTCCGATCCCAGGGTCCGATCGTACAGACCAACCACCCACACCCCCGCAAACATCGCTATCTGTCCTGTGTAGCCTCACAAACAGTTCTG
The DNA here is from genome assembly GCA_900536345.3 of Caenorhabditis sp. 39 LS-2015. Lineage (NCBI taxonomy): Eukaryota > Metazoa > Nematoda > Chromadorea > Rhabditida > Rhabditidae > Caenorhabditis > Caenorhabditis waitukubuli. The sequence continues at coordinate 13,121 of LR563781.1, read as the reverse complement.
GTCCATCCATGCCTCGATTCCATCTTCTCTCTCCTTTTTCTTCCTTATCAGACAATCCATTCTCGTCTCATTTCTCCATTCCCACTTCTCCTATCGATGTCAGTCCGAGTGTGCTCCTACTCCCCCTCTCTCTTCCCAGAATGTTGCCATTTATTACGCTATCGGTTTGGCGTCGCGCTTTCGCTTTTCTGACCCAAAACCGCCTATTACGTAGTTGGGCGCGGACATCAATTTCGGAAGAGAGGGAGGAGGACGAGAATGAGAGGAACACACAGAACACGCCCACTAATTGCCAGCCATTTTGAGCCCCCAACAGTTCACTTTCATCCTCCCAATATTACACTGTTATGATGAGGTGCCGTTGTCAATCGGTACCACCGTGTTACCATGATTCACACATGTGTCATACACAAACATCGGACAGACTTGTTGCTTCGAAGAGACGCGGACGTTTCGCGCACTGTGCCGAGAAAAGAAGGAGCCTTCGAGTTTCCATCTGGCAACTTCCTTTGTTCCCGTTTTCCGAGGCGGAGGGGTCGACCATCGACGGCTGCGCTGACAAATAGTTTCGAAATGCCAGTTGTGCGTGGTACACTTGGAAATCATGTTTTTACCGCACGGTTCAAAGGTTTTGAGTGATTCATGCGGTGGCCCAGCGGAACCGTTATAAAATTTCGTGGAGAGAACCGTTTCCATTCATCCGATGCTTTGCTTACGTCATTTGATAGTTCCCAATGTTCACAATGACTCAACGTTCTTGTGTGCATCAAACTTTTAGTTTCATAGTGATAAAAGAGAACATTTCTGTTTTTCCGTTGTGTGCGGTCCCAACAAAGTGACAAAGTGTTGGCTGACTGACTGGCGCAAAGCCATTACCATATTCTCGCGTGACATATTATTCCATTCCACCTCCAGCATCGGAATGGTGTTCGTTTCATTCCCAAGGCGCTTCATCGTAATCCGCTGCCTGTCGATTCTCTTTCTCAACCAAGAAAAAACAGTGAAGATGAGATGAACACCGCCTCGCCTCGTCTCTCTTTTTCCTTTTTTCGCTACGCCTACGAAACCCTTCCTAGATTCACTACCGTAATGGAAGTTTGCGCGAACGACCAAAGAGCGCGGCAATTCCTCGCAAAGGACCACGAAATGAAGAGAACCGTGGCGACACACACTCTGGACCGGCGCACGGCGCACCAGTTCCGACAGTCTGCAATTAAACACGGATCGGGACGGGAAAGGGACACAAAAGTGTCTCTGAGCGCCTCTCCCTCTCTTTGTATAGTGTCTCTCGGTGGGTGAGTAGTGCGGTAGAGGCGACGGAGAGATCGCGCAAAATGAGAAGTTTCCGAAAGAGAGATGGGGAGGAGAGACCTGTTCGTGCAGCCGCCACCCGACTGACTGCCTGTCTTCAATGGTCTCTTCTCCCGTTTTCTCCCTTCGGCGTGGCCCCGTTTAGTCGATCCCTCTCTCCCGCGCACCAACCACTCCACTCCCGTTTCAACTAACAGTCAGCCAGTCAAAATGTCCTCGACCATCCCTTCCCTACCAACCATCCCCTCTTTTCCTCTTTCGTCTCCTTTCAACTAAAGTTTGCCGCCCGGCAATTCGTTTCGTTCCACACGGTCCCCACACTTCCATAATACAGTGCGTCAGCATGTTTGTTCAGGAACGTTGCTGCCACCCGACTTCACTGTAATATTCCTCCCCTCCACCACGTTTCTCGCTCTATTCACGGTGCCATGTGCATTTCCTTGTTCGCCTTATCTGTCATGTCTTTTTTCTTTCGACATTCGGCTTATCGCTTTTCGGAACTCTCTCGCTCCCGATTATCTTGCTAAAAAATGTAATTTTTAGGTGATTGGAACCATGAATTCACTCGAATACCTCATTGCAAACTCACATGGACTACCGGATTCGGTATCCGAAGCTTTGTCAGCATTGACAGCTTCACAGAATCTTGAAAATCATGAAGAAGACTATGATATGGAAGTTAACAGCGATGATGACATGAAAATCGACATATCAGCTCTTATGAATAGCAGTGTATTCGCTGGATTACAGTTGCCAAACGGAAATGGAAGGTTTCCGAATCCCTCACCGCCCAAATCGAATAGTGGAACACATACGCCAATCAGAAAAACACCAGGGTAAGACATCCTCATGCAGAGAAACATCTTTCACCGTTTTCTTTTAGAAGTCGCCCAGATCGAGGAAAGTTCACAATTCTGGATGGAACTGAAGTGGCAGGACCAGAAGAAGTACTCAGTGTCGACTTTGATGCAGATATTCTTCAGAACATTTTCTCCGATCCCAAACTCGGGTAAGCATTTTTGAGAATACTAAGGCAAGCTGAATCAACTCGGTTCAGAATTCAATTCCTGGCACGCTATGGCCTCATCCCAAACACGCGAGTGTGCAGAGTACAGGACTGTCCGAAAGATCAACTGATGAGTCTGATCAAGCACGCAAATGGTTTTGTGGTAAGTAAAAACGTTTTGGTCCTTTTCACAACATGTATCATTTAGTGGCGGTGCCGATCATGCAGGAAACGTCGCGAGAAACGCATAATCACAAAAATCTCGGTGTACGAAGGCACTTTCCTCTTCTATTCACGCATGCCACTCAACAAATTCTTCATCTTCATGCTAATATGGTGTGAGAATCCGGGACTTTCGATCACCGAGTACAACAGACTAATGGGAGAGAATCGACTTGTCGAGGAGACAATCTACAACACAATCGGATTCATGAGGGATATCATACAGAATTGGTGCGATACCATCATCAGTTCGAATGTGCCCATCGGCGGACCACACAAGATTGTCGAAGTTGTCGAGACGCTCTCGACGGAGCAGCTGAGCAACAAGACTCGCAACAGGAGAACTCGTCATTACACGACAAGAACTGTATTCGTTTCTCTGTCAGATGACAAAATCAAATCTGTTGATTTCTCCCTGGTAAGCGTTTTTTCCATCAGCTCATTTTCCCAATTCTTTATTATTTCAGCACAACGTTGGCGATTTGGAACGCGCTCTACTGGAATGTGTTGCTCCCGGAAGTGTGGTGGTGATGAGAGACTCGTTCATGGACAGATTCGGCCAACAAGAGGAGGTTTCCAACGCGCTGTCCAATCACTACAAGGTCAAGTCGATTTGTGACGTTTGGCCAGAACTGGACGAGCATGAACGATCCAAGCAGTTCATCAAGACCGAAATGAACCAAGTTCCGAATGTGCACCAAGAGCCGTATGCCTACGAGTATTTCTTCCGTCGCTGCTTTGCTGACAAGTGTTTCAACCACTTGCTACGTGTCATCCGCCTACTTTACCAAAAGTAAATCCCGTTGTTTTCTTTGCATTTTCTGCTTCTTCCATTTCTTCTTCTTCCTTTCTTCTGATAGCTTTCAACCAGTAGTCCTGAGTCTAGTCGTGCTCCCGTTTACCTCAGTCGCTTCCCCTTCCTAGCTTGTCCGTACCCTCTTCCTCTTCTCCTTGCCCGTTCATTCCTTCTCTTCTCTCGCTTTTCCACCCGTCAGCTTCTACCATCTTTTTCTGTTTGTCGTCTCTCATGTCAACAATCTCATTAGGTGTACCAAACTGTGATGTTCATAAATCCCCATGCAATAGTTTCCCCCAACCCGCTAATAATAATTGTCCATTTCCTTATTTCCGTATTCATACGGAACCTAAACCTCATATTCTCTGTGTTATTTTCTGTGATTCGAAAACCCAACCCCGTCGGTAAAATAAATGGATAGAAAACGCTAGAACTCACTTGAGATTTTGCTCAATTATCGAATGAAGACGTTGATTGAGACTCGTAATCTTCTGAGAATCCTTATCCAAAAGTGTACAGACCAAAGTAGACTCGGAGTGTACCAGAGCGAGTGCCAGACGAGCCCTCGCCAGATGAGTCGCTGCTCCTCCGTCGGCCTTGGAATGCAATTCGCATAGTCTCAACAGTAGCTGCAACACGTTTGTTGCCATTGTCTCCTTCAGAGCACTGGACGTTGCCACGTCGTACATCGATCCACAAATGGTTTCAAACTGCGCACACTTCTCATTCACTTGTTCCAATGACTCCCAAAGTGTCTTGACGCACCTTAAATATAGACTTTGTTTGTTGTCTGAGTACCGTATTTACTGCCGCCGCACATTTAATGTGCCCCCTCGCAGATACGGAGAACAGTGTGCACATAGAAATGGACCATTCATGTCGCGTGGAGCCAGCGCGCAATAACAATTTGTTTGCTTACTTGTAAAGTTCAATGGAGATTCCGAGGTGAGACTGCGAATCCGGGCGGTAGGCTCGGGCATCGAAAATTGCCGACGCAGGACCACCATTTGTCGATTCGAAGCGCTTCTTTGCGGAGATCTCGATAGATTCGATCATCTGGATCAGCAGAGTCTTCGCCTTATCAACCACAGCCAATTGAAGAAGTTGCTCGTAAACTGAACGACCTGATCCAATTCTTGGCCAGTCTTGCTTCAGGGAAGCAGTAATAGCTTGCAGAAGATCGATGACCTGGTCCAAATTATCAAAGTACTCGCATACTTCGGCGACGAGCTTGTGAGTGACAGCACATGTTCTGAAAATCATTAATTATCATTCTTATATATCATCTCCTGGGGGAAGCTACTTTTATGAGTTTTCAAAAAATTTCAGAAGTTTTTCAAATGTTCACAGTGTCAAGGAGACAATTTCGAGAGTAGATGGACAAAATTCTTGCTCGAAGTTTTCAGATTTAAGAAAGTTATGACGTTTTCAAGATTACGGTATAAATTGGTCCCTCGGAACGGGTTGGTCCCTCAAAAAAACGAATAGACGATCGAGACGGATTAGCAGAAGGTTGTTGTTGTTGTTCCTATAAACTATGCTCCTGGGGAACCTGATCAGACTACAGACATTGTATCGAATTGTCATCATGGTCCAATCAAAAAACCAGCGCTCCGGGGAAATCTGACATCTATCTACAGTCAACCACCTGTTTTTTTGGTCGGCCCGTTTGGGACAATATCTGTAGTCTGATCAGGTTCCCCAGAGCAGAGTTCATAGGAACAACAACAACAACCTTCTGCTAATCCGTCTCGATCGTCTATTTGTTTTTTTGAGGGACCAACCCGTTCCGAGGGACCAATTTATACCGTAATCTTGAAAACGTCATAACTTTCTTAAATCTGAAAACTTCGAGCTAGAATTTTGTCCATCTACTCTCGAAATTGTCTCCGTGACACTGTGATTTCAATGGAATGGAAATAGAGAAATGGTATTCACTCGGAAATCGAAAATATCTAGAAAAGAGACTCGCCAGCCCGATGCGGCGTAGCCGCACGTTCAGGCTGGTTTGATAATAAATAAGTAACCGGCCGTACTTCTCAATCCAGGCGCCACATTTCTCAGCAACAAGTTGCGAAGGAAGAGTTCCAGATCCTCGGCCACTCAATTTCTCTCTCAGATGTCTCCAAACTCTGTCCATATCCTGATTGATGGTCTTCTCGAACGAGAACGCATGATCAGCACACATTTCATGAACCAGCTCTGCATAGACCTTCCAACAGTTTACAAAGGAATTCCAATAACAACATACCACATCTGTATTGCCCATTGCAAACCGAATGAATCGCGTGCATCAGCTCTCCGTGCATAAACAACTCCTCGACGACTACAAGAGTCTTCTTCATCTCGTCAACAACGTTGAGAATGGTGGCCGAGTCCTCGATGAGTTGAGTGATATGCTCGAAGCGTTTCTCAAGATACAAGTCCAACAGCTCTCCTATTTCTTTTCCCTGGAGCAGAGCTATCGCCGCAAGTTGATTGGTCGCCCAGTCAGCTCTAGAGATATCGGATAAAGAGTCAGAGTTCTGGAACTCAAGCTCAGATCGAGTGGCGACTATTCTGTTTGTCAGTGCTCTTGCTATTTTGTGAATCTGTAAAAAAAATATGCAGAACATCATGTTTTCGTCGTATAATCTTTACCATCGGCGACGAATGGTTGCTGATGAGCTGTTTCTGCAGATGCTCCACCATACACAAAGCGACGACGTCGTCTAACGGCTCGCCGCCTCCAAAAACACAGTTTTAGAAAATAAAATATTTATAAAATACTGACCTTCACCTCCAATGCTTGACACCAGATAGTTGATGGCGTAGAGATGATCTCCGGCCTTTTGCTCGTCTCTTCCTCCAGTTCTGAACCGATTTTTCGAAACAGAATTCACCGTACAAAATGGCAAAAACTCACCTCACATGTCCGGATTGATAACTAACTCTGGTGTTGGCAATGTCAGTTGCAAGTTTGTCGGCGAGAGAACAGACGTGACGGACTTCCGAAGATGCTTCGAGAACGTCTCTGTAGCGACGGCCGACCATCTCCCGAAGACCTTCCCGCTTCCCTTCCATTTCCTTTCTGAATATTTTCCCGTTATTCCCAATTCAGATGCCATTCTCTTACTCGAGATTCTGCTGGATGTCCTCCAGCTGCTCGACAGTCAGATCTCGCATAAGCCGATCCACATCCATCTGAATTCAGATTCAAACTCTTCAGCTACTCATTTTCTGCCATTGCAGTCTAAATTAGATATCAAAATGCGGAGAACATTTCAGATCTATAAAAAAACAATTTTCGGTACAAATATATATATTCATTGTAAATGTGCGAAAAGGGGGCGGAAGAAAAAATAATTTAATCAGTACTTGCAGTGTTTTCCAACGGGGAAGAAACGAGAATCTGAAGTTTTGGGTGGAGAGAAAAAGAGAAATAATTTCAGATGAGCAGAAACTGAAACTACGGTGCGATCAGTGAGCATCTCCAGCCTTTCCAGCCACTCTCTTGAACTCGCTCATGTTGACTGCCGAGAGCGGAGTTCCGAAGACGGAGAGTTTGACGAGCTCGGTGACCTGAAAAATACAAAGTAAAGATATTTCAAAGAATTTTCTGGATTACCTCTCCATCCCCAATGTTGTTTTCAATGAAGAACTGAATGTTCTGCACGTTCTGGAACTTGACGTACTTCAGCTGCAAAATCTGGCCTTCTCCTTGGCTGGCAGCTTCGGTAAACTCGAGAAGTTGTGTTGGTTCGAGACCGACAGCATTGTCGAAGTCGATAGTCTTTGGAAGGTTGATGAACACCTTGACTCTCTTTGGAGACCGATCGCCAACTCCCTTAATGAGAATCGAGTGCACCTTGACGGGTTGGTTGAACGGCAAGGAGACGATGAGTTGCTCGTCGCAATCTGACACCAAGTTGCAGTTTCCCTCAATGAACCGGTCCAGCGGAGTATCATCTGTGCCGTTCAAGCACTCCATTTGCTTCTTATCGATGATTGCTGTCAGGTCGCTCTGACCCGAAACCGGCGATCCAGCAGTGGAATCGTCGGCGTACTTCTTGACGAGAGCTTCCAGACCCTCCTTGTCAGCTCCTTTCATCATCTCGACTCGTGATCTGAAAAAAAATCGACAACATAAAAATATGCCGAAGAGAATACTCACCCATTGGTGAACACCACGAAGGTTGGCATCGAGTTGACACCATAAGCGCTCATGGTTCCCTCGCAAACATCGACATCGACCTTCAGGAAAGTAGCACCAAGGAATTGATTCGAGAGAGCCTCGTATACCGGAGCGATCATCTTGCACGGACCACACCAGGCTGCCGTGAAGTCGACGATGACCGGCTTGGGCCCAGCGGCAGCCAGCTGAACCTTGAAGTCGTCGTCGTCTTTCACGTTGATCACTGGCATCTCGAGAAACTCGCTGGAAAGAAGATAACGTTAATTTCAATAAGAAACCCAAAAAGGAATAGAAAAAAGCGCTTGATTATGTTGCCAAATTATCGAGAACCTTTCGAAAAATCAAACTAAATAAACATAAGCATCATTCGTGTGTTTTTTCACAAATTTGGATCCAAACGCCTTCAGGAAAACTATGAAACCGTGCGAGAAACGTGGATTTACGATCAATTGTCAGCATTGGACCGCAACAGAAAACGACGAGAGAGCGTGCGCGCAAAGAGAGACGCAGTGTGTAGCAGACGCGCTCCACCGCACAAAAAGTGCGCGAAAATTTGAACGTTTGAACGTTGGCAACGCTTTGTCTGCCGACTCTTCCAATCTGCGTTGTGTTTTTTTGTTTGTTTCATAAAAATTGAGCAGTTTCACACGAAACTGAAATATATCACGAAATGAGTTCACGGGTAACACGATCCAGAGCAAGATCTGAAACTCCGCAAACGGCGGTCACCGATTTCTTCAAGGTATGACCATTTTTGGGACTCATTGAATATTCAGCATTTTTTTCAGACAACTAAAAATCCGAGAACAAGAGGACCAAAGAAAATTATCGAAGAGACTGATATACAGGAAACTATAACTGTGCCGATTCAAAAAATCGAGAAAGTCGTTGAAGTGCGAGAAACGGAACAAATCGTAGAGAAACATGTTCCACTTCCAGCAGCTTCTATTTTTGAGAAAAAAGTGAGTTTTTAGGAAATACAATTCTTGTTTTTTACACAATTACCTAGCTTTTAGTCGCAAAGAACTCGTGCTCGGACACCAACGCGGCAAGCCGAGCTGAATACTCCAGAATTGACTGGAACGCCGCCTAAAAAGTCGAAAGAGGTGGAATCGGTTTCGAATGAAGCACCGGTCCTCTCTTCTGGAGACGATGTTATTTTGGAGAGTGGAAGCACTGAGAAATCTGCTCTGGATGTTTTGATGGAGGCAGCTGGAGATCAGAAAAAGAAGAAAGGACCACGAACGGTTGCTGATTTGCAAGCAAGACTAGCGGCGAAAGGGGCAGCTAGAGGGATTCATGAGCAGAATCTGAAAAACAAGGCGAAGCAAGTGGATGAGCACGCGGAGCTGCTGAAGTCTCCGAAGAAGAAACTTGTTGAATGTGTCTCTCCTATGAAACCGAAAGCTGCTCGGAATCTTTTCTCTCCGAAGAAGTCGGTGCCCAGCTACGTTGTTCCCGGGTTCAATGTTCAGAAGTCAGCGGAGAAGATCCGTGAAGAGGAAGAAGACGCTTATGAGGAGGAGGGAAAGAGAATAACCGCCGAGTTCCTGAAGGTATCTCGACTGACCGAGGAAGTTAAGGAGAGTGTGCGGAACCGCATCCAGCTTCCAAGCTCGTATGAACATCTTGTTGACGCCTTTAAACGAGTTGATCAGGTAATTATGCTTCTTCTCTGGTTATGCATTTTTATTTCTCAGATCGCCTCAATCGTTATTGGTCAAAACAGAAGTTGCGTGGCGTCTGAGCTGTTCAAAAACGTCAAGAACATTTCTGGAAGAGATTTTTCAGAAGTTCATCTTGCACAGATTCTTCACGTCTACCCACAATCGTACCAAGTCGAAATGCGCGAACAGCGAAAGCAAGGAAGCAAGTACGAACTGGTGGTGAATCCCAATCTGTATGACGATCTGCGTGGTTTCGTCAACGAGAAAGGTCCAACTGAGGAGACGGAAGAGCTGCCGCTAGTCTGCCCTTCGAAGCTTCTTTCGCCCAAAAAGAGCCCAAGAAAACAGGTTCAAGCAGCTCCACGCAAACCAGAGATTGATGGGCGGAAGCGACTCGATGCTGCCCGACAGAGAGATCGTGCTCACGTTTTCAGACATAAATTGTCGACCATTGTTCAGGATCATCATTTCAGTTTCCTAGAGTCACAAGGACGTAAGTGTTTCGAATCCTGCATTCCGATATTCTAGTTTTCTTCGTTTCAGTTGGTCAAATGCCTGAAATAAAGAGATTCCATCCTCTCTTCCGTCTCGAAAAACACTGTCCAGCTCTGCCGCAAGCTCAGCTGCCTGAAGCGCCAATTCAGAAGATCACGAAGCCAATTGGGATGAAAGAATATCTGGATAACAACTCGGAAGTTCCGCAGGTCAACTTGCCGTCTTTCGTGCAGAAAGCTATCAATGACCTGAAAAGTCCGGAAAAATCGACAACTGGAGCAGCCGGAAATATACCATTGTCACCGAAAAAGTTCTCTGAGATGCAAAAAGAGCAGAAGAAAGCCGGAGGAATGTCTCTTCTGGAACGAATTCGTGCCAAGGAAGCTATCAAGAAGGCTGCGGATGCTTGCATCGACAAAGATTTGGAGAAGAGAAAGATGCGGCTGTGTCTTCTGAAGAGCAAGTACGTCAGAATTGTGTGCAATCACTACACGGCCAAGAAAGCGCAAACGATGGAGATCGACGCCATCGCCAAATTCGTTCAGTTCAGTTCTGCGAATTCGTCGGCAATTCCAGACATTGTGGACCACTTGAGACTTTTGTGCGAGGTGGCCCCGATGTACGTGACCGAAACTGTCCTTATGCACAAAAAGTAAGATTTCCGCAATAATAAACTGATCTCATGGAATTTTTGTTTTTAGATATCTCCGAATCTCGGACAATAATCTAGAAGCAATCACCGAATTGATCGAGGAAGACATTCAGAAGACACAGCGTCTGATTGACGAACAAAGAAACACACAGATCTCTCAAATGAGCCACACCCCAAGACCTTCCAAGGCTGCCAGAGCTCTAAAATTCCACTAAACTCTGGTCCAAAATACTTAATTGCCCTAATATTCTCCGAATCACTATCATTCCCAAACCTAAAAAGCTCTCGAATCTGCGATTCGGCCTAATCTTTACCTGTACAATCCTGAAATCATTCATCAAATTACTCCTTGTTGTGGGTACTAACATAGAAAAACCGCCTTTTTTCAATTTGTCTCATGTTCACAATTCGAATTTTGTTTTGTAAATTTTTCCTATTCACAATCAGTTTTCACTTTTGAAGTTCAATAAATCTATCATTTTTTTCCTTATTGGCATAGAGTAATTCCAGAAGTTATCTGTCAGAAATAGATATTTGTCAGTGTCAATATTTCAACGTAGAGAAGATATTCTGATGCTGGTAAAGCGAGAGAGCGTGGGTTCGGACGAGACGCAGACAGTGAGAGATGGCGCATTTTACGTGCACGTACGTGCGGACGACAGCATGCTGCAGCATTCTTGTGTTCGCTTTTCCTTCGTTTCGACATTTTTCCAATTTACGTCATGGAATCTTCTGTTTTTTTTCTGAATTTCATTGCAATTTCCTTCAGAAATGCTGACCGGACGGCTTCTGTTCGCATCATGTTCTCGTTCGTTCACGAAATGTGCCAACTTGACGAGCAGATTCACACGGGACGGTCTCCGAGACAGACTACGGCATCAGGAAATCAAAGAACTCGCCAAGAATCGAGAAGTCATCATTCCCAAACAGCCAATGGCTCCCGACTCGAGAGCTTTGCGGCCCGTCTCTGATTTGTGGAAAGTGAGTCTTCATTTTCTGGTTTTTCAGTGATTCAAATTAAATTCCAGGCATTTCGATTCACAATCATCACCGGTGCCACGAGTTTCACGATAGCCATAGTCGCAGAAGTCTTGAATCGGCGGAGGGAAGAAGCGATGACGCCGACGAGCGTGTTCGAGGCGGTGAGTGGAAGTGTCTGAAGGCGTGGAGAACGTATTATTTCGGCCAAAGTCGAGATTTTGTGCTCAAAAACGACGAAAAAAACCCGCCCGGGGACTGCGAATTTTTTAGGTGAAACTGTATTTCGAACCTAAGGTTGAAGCCGGCACGGAGTACAAGCTCACGACAGGCGAGAAGCATTTGGCACTGCTGGTTGGAATGAACATCGTGGTGAGACCAGGTTGTGGAGTAGATTCACGGAAGAATATCATTTTCAGGTGTATTTACTGTGGAAAGGAAAGTCTCTGACACCGTTCATGACCCGCTACTTCACAAACAGCTTTGCATCGAAGTCATTATGCTCTCCAATGCTTCTCAGCGCCTTCTCACACTCCTCCCTCATTCATCTTGGAATGAATATGTAAGCTTTCATACTCCCAAACTCCCGAAACAAAGTTTATGGTTGCAGGTACGTCCTGACCACTTTCGCAGGTCATATCATCGACAAGACTATGGGTCCCGAGCACTTTTGGGGATTCTACGTGACCGCCGCAGTGGTTTCCTCGTTTGTCAGTCTCGTCGACAAGGCAATGGCACGGTCAGCAATCAGAGCTCTCGGTGCCAGTGGAGCCATTCTGGCAGTGTTGACGTACACTTGCATGCAAATCCCCGACGCTCGTTTGTCTCTGATCTTTGTCCCAGGCTTTGATTTCTCGGCGCACAGCGCCATCTATGGAATCATCGCTTTTGATCTGATTGGACTGATCTGCAGGTATATTTGAATCGAATGAAAAATAAGTACTCTTGACTTCTGCAGATTCCGAATGTTCGACCATGCAGCCCATCTCGGCGGCTCACTTTTTGGCGTCGCTTACGCTCTTTTCGTTCAGAAAGCCATCTGGGAGGAGTACGGAACGTGGATTGAAGGACTGATGAATGGCTCCGATGATCAACGATAACCAAGAGTCCCAACACCAATTTTCTTGAATTCCCATGTCTCATTTCTTGTACGAGGTTCACTTGACTACCCAGCATGTCTTATTTCAGAATTAGTCACGAAAAATTGATTTTAAAAATGAAAAAAAGTTATTGACTGGTGTACTTCTGGAACAGAGCTCGAAGCGACTCTTCGGTGATCTGAGAATCGACAAGTTTGTCATCACAGCTCTCAATTCTGAAACCCTAATTTGTCATGTTAATGGAGAATTCTGAAGGTCTTACCCATTGATTCCGACGATAACAGTCGGAATAGTGTCGACTGTGAAGTCGGTTCCTTCGACGATGCTGTGACTAGTGAAGACTGCCTTCACAACCACAACATCGGGGAACTCTTCTGCGATTTGATCGAACAGCGGGTTTGTCTCGTCGCAAATTGTATCACTGAAAGCGGAACAAATCAGTTTTCCTTTCGAGAATCCAATCAGAACCATTCAGCGAAGAAGTAGAAAACGACAGGAGTCTCTCCGGCCGATTGATATTCATCCAGAAGCTGTTGATTGGTGTAAATGGTCTCTACTGGCATTGCGAATCAATGTGAATTGGTAAGAAGGGGAACAGCTACTTTTAAAAGGAAAGAGGGAGGGGGAGAGAGAGAGAGAGAGAGAGAGAGAGAGAGAGAGAGAGAGAGAGAGAGAGAGAGAGAGAGAGAGAGAGAGAGAGAGAGAGAGAGAGAGAGAGAG
>LR563779.1:82441-95783 GCA_900536345.3 Caenorhabditis sp. 39 LS-2015 | reverse complement strand
CAGGTTAGGACCTAGCGGGATCGATTTCTAGAACCCTTATTAGTATCATATCAAAAAATTAGCGAATTCCCAACCGGCGAGTAAAAACACTTCCCTTGTCAGATGATATGGATATTTTCATGTTCAAAAGTTTATTTTTGTCTTTCTCGTTGAATTGCGATCGTTTTCAAATAAATAATGATGAATATTGGTGCTCTAGACCTTTCTCGACAAAACGCTGTTGTGTCAGACCTTAGATATGCCTGGGTCAACTATTATCCAGGCTTAGATAAGAACTAGGTCAGACATGGACAGGATATTGCTCAGGCATGTTCTAGAAACGGTTTTTTTCAACTTAAACTTGGAAAGTCTTAGGAGAGTTCTGCTAAAGCAGGTATGAACAAGGATTAGGTCAGGCATGCTTCAGAAATGCCCAATAAACTAGTCCTGGCCATGAAATGCTCAATACATGGAGCCATATGGCGAGGTCCACTGCCCTTTGTTACCCTGGCAACATAATCCCTGCCGAGGAACGAGGTAACACAGCAGGCTCATAGAACACTCTGCGCACTTATCGATCTTTTCCAATGTTCTCCTCCCCTTCACCGGACATTTTTGACGATGAAAACTCAAATGCCCTCAACTTGGATGACTTGTAAGTCGGTCAGTGTACCTGCAACGTAATCTCTCACTTTTTTCAAGATTTGGGTCTTCGGACAGCGCTGGGAGCTTTAAAGAACAGTTTGTCAACCCGAGATCCAATTTCCGGCCCACTTTCGATGTCGCATTGATTTCTAGTCCATGGTTCAGAATCGATTTTTTTAATCATTCTATTCTCTGGAAATATTACGGAAAACGAAGTGCAAAACGATCAAGATACTTGGAATTGGAGACGAAAAACGTGACGGTTCCGGATTCTGATTCTGATGCTGATTCTGGATCCGTCAAAACCCTGCGTTTCCACGTCAAACGGCTGTACAAGATCATCGGCTTTCACGACTCCATCAAAGATGTGATTCTCTGTGTCAAACACTTTTTGGAACGCTTCGATGCCTCAATTACTCATCTCGTTATTGACCCTCAATATTTGGATCATCTGGAGACAATTCTGTCGATTGAACAATTCAAAAAAGCCAAAATGCTGCACATTGAACATGGAACTGTGAGCCATGAGGAGATGCGTCGAGTTTTCGAGGACTTTGAGACAGAATACCGTTTTTTTTCTTGCAGTCCAGAGCCTGGATTTGAATTTCACAACGTAACCATGTCTCGATGTTCTTCTCGCAATGGCAATGAACAGGAGATGTCCTCTCAAGTCCACCCATCGATTTATATAAAAAATGATGCATCCTGGTTCAAGCTCCCAATGCTCCAGTTCCTGCGCTGTAACTATTTCAGTCTGATCACTCGAATCGTTCAAAATGAAGATGTGAACCAGTTTTTGCATGTCTGGTGCAATGGAACTGATACCAATCAAAGGCCAATCAGCATTTCGAAAGTTCGTAATATCTATGAATACAATGGTGAGGAAAAGTCGCAGTGTTACCAAGACTATTTCTTGATGGATGATGAGAACTGGGACCGAGAGAAATTTGACTCCCAAAAGATAATCCGAGGATTGGAAAGGTATCTTTCAAGTTTTGGTAAATCTAAAATGCCTTTAACATCAATTTTCAGCTTTATCATTCCCAAAGATTACGACAGCGCTCACATCATACAGCGACCCACCGACGGAATGGTGATGACTGTTAGGAGTGTTTCCAGGCGCATGGAAACCGAGTGCAGTTTGAGAATTTACTCGGAATTGGATAAAGCAATAAGGAATATGGATTCGGAGGAACGAGCTTGGAGGAACGTGAACTATCTTTACAATTAGTGAATGATTGAAAGGTTTTGTAACGGTGCGATAAGACACTTATTTTTGCGTTGTCAAATTGAAAATGAAATGCGAATGAATAAAGTTATTTCTTTTTTCCATCCAACAGCAGAAACGTGAAGAAAGTGTAGTTTTTTTCAACTTAAACTTGGAAAAGAAAAGTTAGGCAAGACTCAGCAGAGTTTTTTCCCAAAATACTTCTAGCTGAGTAGGTATGGAAAAGGACTAGGTCAGAAATGCCCACTATCTAGCCCTGGCCATGAAATGCTCAATACATGGAGCCATATGCCGAGGTCCAATGACCTTCGTTGCCCTGGCAACATCATCTCTGCCGAGGAACGAGGTAACACAGCAGGCTCATACCCGCGCAGCACAACACAGGACACTCTGCGCACTTATCGATCAATTTCCAATGCTCTCCCCCCCTTCACCGGACATTTTTTACCATGGAAATCCAAATTCCCTCAACTTGGATGACTTGTAAGTCGGTGAATGTACCTTCAACGTAATCTCTTACTTTTTTCAAGATTTGAGTCTTCGGACAGCCCTGGGAGCTTTAATATCCGGCTTGTCGACCCGAGTTCCAGTTACCGGATCACTTTCGACGTCGCATTGGTTTCTAGCCCATGGTTCAGAATCGATTTTTTAAATAATTCTATTCTCTGGAAATATTACGGAAAACGAAGTGCAAAACAATCAAGATACTTGGGATTGGAGACGAAAAACGTGACAATTCGAGATTTTGATCCTGATTCTGGATCCGTCAAAACCCTGCGTTTCCACGTCAAACGGCTAACAATGATCATCGGCTTTCACGACTCCATCAAAGATGTGATTCTGTGTGTCAAACACCTTTTGGAACGTTTCAATGCCTCAATTACTTGTCTCGATATTGACCCTCAACATTTGGATCATCTGGAGACAATTCTGTCGATTGAAAAATTTAAAAAGGTCATAAGGTTGCACATTGAACATGGAACTGTGAGCCATGAGGTGATGCGTCGAGTTTTAGAGGACTTTGAGGCAAAACACCTGTTTGTTTCTTGCAGTCCAGAGCCAGGAGTTGAATTTTACAACGGAACCATACCTTCTCGCAATAGGCAGAGGATGTCTTCGTCAAATTCTCAAATCCACCCATCGATTTATATAACAAATAATGCATGGTTCAAGCTCCCAATGCTCCGGTCCATGTGCTGTCGCTATTTCAGTTTGGAAACTCAAAACGTCCAAAATGAAGATATAAACCAGTTTTTGCATGTCTGGTGCAATGGAACTAATAACAACCAAATGACAATCGAAATTATGAAAATTCGTGATAATTATAAATACAAGGAGCGTGAGGAAGAGTCGCAGTATTACCAAGACTATTCCCTGATGGATGATGAGACTTGGAATCGAGAGAAGTTCGTTTTACAGAAGATAATCCAAGGACTGGAGAGGTATCTTTTGGGTTTTGATTCTTGTAACATTTTCAACTTTCAGTTTAATCGTTCCCAACGACAACAACTCCATTTGTGTCCTTCAACGAGAAACCGATGGAATGAGGATGAGTGTGGAGTTCAAGGAACTGATCCAAGGGGAATCATGTATTTTGAGGCCGTATTTTTAAGATTCTGATGCCAAATCTACTAGAGATAGGCACATGGCTGAGATGGAAGAGGCGGAAGAGATTTTGAAAATGCTCAGATGAGATAAATGTGCTCCTGTTGAAAAGTTTATTGTCGTTGTAATCAGTCTTGTCAAATTGAAAATGAAATGCGACCAAATAAAGCTATTCCTTCTTTTTTGATTGTAAGATCTATATTAAAATACCAATTTTTAACTCAGCAAAAACGCCACGGAATATAGCCCGTACTTGTTGTTTACATCGTCCATTGCTTTCTCGTTACCCTGGCAACATAATCCCTCCCGAAAATCGAGGTAGCACAGCAGCAGCTCATACCCGCGCAGCACAACACAGGACACACTGCGCACTTATCGATCTTTTCCAATGCTCTCCCCCCCTTCACCGGACATTTTTTACCATGGAAATCCAAATTCCCTCAACTTGGATGACTTGTAAGTCGGTGAATGTACCTTCAACGTAATCTCTTACTTTTTTCAAGATTTGAGTCTTCGGACAACCCTGGGAGCTTTAATACCCGGCTTGTCGACCCGAGATCCAATTACCGGATCACTTTCAACGTCGGATTGGTTTCTAGCCCATGGTTCAGAATCAATTTTTTTAATCATTCTATTCTCTGGGAATATTACGGAAAACGAAGTGTAAAACGATTGAGATACTCGGAATTGAAGACGAAAAACGTGACGATTCCGGATTCTGATCCTGATTCTGATTCTGGATCCGTCAAAACCCTGCGTTTCCACGTCAAACGGCTATACAAGATCATCGGCTTTCACGACTCCATCAAAGATGTGATTCTGTGTGTCAAACACCTTTTGGAACGCTTCAATGCCTCAATTACTAATCTCGTTATCGATCCTCAACATTTGGATCATCTGGAGACAATTCTGTCGATTGAAAAATTCAAAAAGGCCAAAATGTTGCACATTGAACATGGAACTGTGAGCCATGAGGAGATGCGTCGAGTTTTAGAGGACTTTGAGGCAAAACACCTGTTTGTTTCTTGCAGTCCAGAGCCAGGATTTGAATTTCACAACGGAACCATACCTTCTCGCAATGAGGAGGAGATGTCCTTGCCAAATGCTCAAGTGAAACCATTGATTTATCTAGAAAATAATGCATCCTGGTTCAAGCTCCCAATGCTCCAGTCCCTGCGCTGTTGCTATTTCAGTGCGGTCACTCGAACCGTTCTAAATGAAGATGTGAACCAGTTTTTGCATGTCTGGTGCAATGGAACTGATACCAATCGAAGGCCAATAAGCTTTTCGAAAGTCCGTTACAATAAGGAGCAAGAGGATGAGGAAAAGTCGCATTGTTACCAAGACCATTCCTTGATAGATGTTGAGAATTGGGACAGAGAGAAGTTTGAGTTCCAAAAAATAATCCGAGGATTGGAACAGTAGGTTTTGAGTTGAATTTGAAATGTCTTAATCATCAGTTTTCAGCTTAATCATTCCCAAAGACTGCGACGGCGCTCACATTATCCAGCGACAAACCGACGGAATGCTGATGACTGTTAAGACTGTTTCCGAGGGCATCGACATGGAAAACGAGTGCCATTTGAGAATTTACTCTCAAGAGGAATTGGATGAAGAAATAATAGCATTGAGTGAAGAGGAATTTTTGGAGGGATTGTCTCTGTTGAACGTGGACGATTTTGAGTAATTTGAAAGGTTTTGTAACGGTGCGAGCCCCTCACCTCGGTGCCACTAATAAGACACTCACTACTCCCTGTCCCCTCGTTCTGTCCTGAAGCTCTGTTCCATTCCTCAATTGGTATAGCGACCTTGGCCGGGACGCTACAGTTTCTTTCTGTTAATCCTGTTCTTGTTTTTATCGATTGGAATCTGAAATGAATAAAGTTACTTCCTTCCTTCCTGATTGATTGTGAGATCTATTTCAAAATGAATACCCGAGCATCGCCGCTTTTTTCCCACGGCGACACTATTGCCCCCTCGTTACCCTGGCAACATAATCTCTGCTGAGAAACAAGGTAACACAGCCGGCTCCTATCAGGACACTCTGCGCATTTATCGATCCTTCTACTCACAATTTGCTTATTGCTATGACCACCGAGGACTTCTCAATACTCTCCCTCTCGCCGGAAATCTTTGAGGACAGAATTTCAAAAGAAAAGGTTCTCAACTTGGATGAATTGTAAGTCTGAAGTCAACCACTTTATCATCCAACTAACGCTCAACTTATTCTTCAGGTTCGAGTATTTGCAATGCCCCGAGGAGGCCCGAAAGTCGTTTCTCGACACGACAACCTTTCCCCGACTCAGAATCGACGTCGGGCTGACTTCCAAGCCATCAATCGCCATTCGTAGTCCTACTCTTGATATCATCTGGAAGTTCTATGACAAACGAAGTCCGAAACGGCTACTATACTCGGAATTAGAGAAGAGAAGCGTGGAAGTTCCAGATTTTGATTCGGGATCCAACAAAACTCTGGTTTTCCATGTTAAACGACCAGACAAAGTTATTGGCTTTCACGATTCTATCGAAGACGTGATTCTGTTGATCAAACACCTTCTGGAACTTCCAAATTCCTCAATTAATTACCTCGTTATTGACCCTCATGATTTGGATCATTTGGAGACAATTCTGTCGATTGAAAAATTTAAAAAGGCCGATCAAGTTACCATTGATTCTGGGATTGTGAGTCATGAGAAGATGCGTCGAGTTCTAGAAGACTTCGAGCCAGAATCGCTGCGGGTTCATTGTAGTCCTGAGCCAGGATTTGAATTTAACGGAACCCTATCTCAATGCTATATCCGTCATAAGCAGGGAGAATGGAACTACTCAGAGATTTATCTAGGCAATAACACATCATGGTTCCGGGTCTCAATGCTCCAGACCATGCGCTGCAGCAACTTTAATCTGAAGACTCGGACCATTACAAATGAGGACTTGAACCAATTTTTGCACCTTTGGTTCAATGGCGCTACTATGAATCCAATGGAAATTTTTATTGAAAAAGCTCGTTTCCCACCTAAAAATAAGGTGGAAGAAAAGACGCAGTTCTACGATGACTATTGTTGGAATGACAATGACAGTTGGAAGCGAGTGGAATTTAAGCTGCAGAAGATAATCAAAGGATTGGAGAGGTATCTGTTGAGTCACAATGAAAAAAATATTATCAATTTCCAGTTGCAAACTTCCCAATAGCAACTGGCACCATGCCATCCTTCAGCGAGAAACCGACGGAATGAAAATGAGGGTGAACGTCAGCAGCTACCGGACAGATCAGACTGATTGCGATTTGAAGTCGTATTTTTAAAATTATGAAGTTCTCTGAACCCTTGTAGGTGCCAGAGAACTTCTAGAAGCATAGCTTACAACTAGAATCGAGTTTTATTTATGTGTGCAGTATATTCCATTGTATCTAGAAATTATTTCCCGTTCTCAACTATTCGTCGTTTTCGTGTTCAAAAGTTCATTTTCTTGCTCTTGTTGTTGACGAATTGAATTGCGATTGAATAAAGTTTTTCCTTAATTCCTAATCATAAGATCTATTTCGAAAATCAATGTTTGCTTTGGCAAAAATGTGACGGGGATGCAGCCCGTGCCCGTTGTTTACATCGTCCATTACCCCTCGTTACCCTGGCAACATCATCTCTGCTGAGAAACGAGGTAACACAGCCGGCTCATAGGACACTCTGGGCAGTTATCGATCTACCCACTCATTACTCGCTTATTGCTATGACCACCGCTTCAAAAGTCCTCAACTTGGATGAATTGTAAGTCAGCCAGTTTACCTTCAAAATAACTATTAATTTCCTTCAAGATCGGAGTTCTCGTACTACCCCTTCACAAAGCCGTTCCTTTCCCAGGTCGTGTTTGACGTCATGTTGACTTCCAGGCCATCAATCGAACTTTCTTTTCTGAATAATCATATTATCTGGAAGTTTTACGGAAAACGAAGTGCAAAACGATTAAGATATCGGGAATTGGAGACAAAAAACGTGACGATTCCGGATTCCGATTCGGGAGCAGTCAAAACTCTGGTTTTTCATGTTGAGCGGTCAGGAACGATCATTGGCTTTCACGACTCCATTATCGATGTGATTCTATTGGCCAAACACCTTTTAGAACTCTTCAATGCGTCAATTAATATACTAAGAATTGCCCCTCAACATTTGGATCACTTGGAGACAATTCTGTCAATTGAAAAATTCAAAAAGGCTGAACTACTGTCCATTAAACCTGGAACTGTGAGCCATGAGGACATGCGTCGCGTTTTAAAAGACTTTGATCCAGTAGTGCTTTCGGTTTATTGCAGTACAGCGCCAGGATTTAAATTAGAAGAAATTATATCTCAATGCTCAACCCGTGATAAACAAGAAAGTTATCAAAGATGCTCAACAATTAATATTGAAAATAACACATCCTGGTTCAAGCTCCCAATGCTCCAGACTATGTTCTGTCGCGAATTTTGTCTGGTTACTCAAAGCATTAAGAATGAAGAACTGAACCATTTTTTGCATCTCTGGTGCAATGACACCAATAACAATCAAATGACAATACACATTTCAAAAATGAATTGTCTTTATGAATACCGGGATGATGAGGAAGAATCACATCTCTACGATGACTCTCTCAAAAACAACCGTGAGAATTGGAACGGGGAGAAGCTTGAGTTGCAGAAGATAATCCAAGGATTGGAACGGTACTTTTTGAATTATGTGCAGTGAAAAAATATAATCAATTTTCAGTTTCATAGTTCCCAACAACAACGACGACTACGATGTCGTCCTTCAGCGAGAAACTGACGGAATGATGATGGGTGTGGAGGTCATTACTCTGGACTTTTCGACGAATTGGCACTTGAAACAGTATTTTAAAGTCGATTAAATTATAAATTTGATTTCTAATTTATTTCCTGTAGTGTGGTTGTCTTTTTTGGACATGTTGTCAGCCGAGAAAAATAGCTAATAACGGCAATTATTCTGTCCTGAATTGAACAGACTATCTATATTGATTGTGAGACGCCACAGGTAATTACAATCCCCTCTTCTTTCCTATTCTCGATCTAATTGTAAGCCAAACAAATATCTAGGTCAGCAGGTGTACGCCACGCAAGACACCCAATCGGGCACCTTGTGGGCTCTCGGGACAAAGGGTAATTGCCTGAACAGATTCTCTATCTTGATTGTGAAAAATGCGAATGGTCAAGAATCCGATTCCCACTGGTAATTACAATCTCCTTTTCCTTTCTCCCC
Source organism: Caenorhabditis sp. 39 LS-2015 (assembly GCA_900536345.3). Lineage (NCBI taxonomy): Eukaryota > Metazoa > Nematoda > Chromadorea > Rhabditida > Rhabditidae > Caenorhabditis > Caenorhabditis waitukubuli. Next base: position 87,080 of record LR563779.1, on the reverse strand, counting down.
GTTCCCATTCTAATCTCTACAAATCTCACCGTCTCCAATTAGGTATTTTCTTATTCCATTTGGCCCACCGGGCCCTATGGGCGGTCTCGACCTCGCCAGCGATAAGAAGAGAGTGTCATCTCATATTGGACCGTCCTCATTCTCATTCTTATCCTTATTCTTTTTTCCAAGACACCCACCCAACAAACCCACGTACATTCTCTCTCTCCACTATGTCCACCACCGCCCGTTTCCCAATTCTCTCTTTTTCCAAGGGAATCTTCAATATTATTGCCGCAGACCTCACCTGCAATGATCTGTAAGTCCCATATCGCCCCGTACCATTCCAATTCTTCCCTTCTCCAGGCTATACTTTTCCCAGTGCTCCAAAGACACCTTCGACCTGGTCAAAAACACGTTCTCCGGCATGGATCCAATCTCCAGGGACAGTTTGAGCGTCGAGTTGACAGCGGAGCCAGCGGTCATCGCTGACAACCCGGTCAGCTACTCCTCGTGGTGGGAGTTCTATGGACAACGCAGTTTCAAGCGATTGGAATTGGAATTGGAATCCCAGGATTTGGAGACGAGAAGTGTGGCGATTTGCAATTCCGAAACCCAGAAAACCCTGAAATTCTACGTGGGATGGAATATCTTCTTCGGCTTCCACGATTCCATTGAAGACGTCATTCTGTTCGCCCAGCTCCTGGCCGACCTCTTCAACCTGTCCATTTGCCGGCTTGACATTGATGCTCAGCACTTGGATTACTTAGACCTCATTCTATCGATCGATGTGTTCCGGAAGGCCAAAAAAATAAAAATCGGAGCTGGTACTGTAACCCACGAGGAGATGCGTCGAGTTTTGGAGGATTTCGAGCCGGAAAGGCTGACAGTTCTGTGCAGTCCGGAGGAAGGATTCAAGTTCGAGGGTACCATATCAGCGGCACCTTTTCACAACGTGGAAGAGGAAATCAAGGCATACTCGTTAGTGGAACTGCAGAACCATGACTCATGGTTCGAACCCTCAATGCTCGAGTCTCTGCCCAGCCGGAACCTGCGTTTGGTCTCTGAAAAGACGGGGAATGAGGATCTGAACAAGTTGTTGAGTCTCTGGTTGGATGGGACGTATGACAAACAGATAGACATGGAAGTTTCGAAAAACAATGCTCATTTTGATACCGAATCGAGGACGATGTTTTACAAGTACTATTTTTGGAAGGATGATGACGAGGATCAGGATCTGAGCGAAGAAGGACTGTTCGATTTGCAGGAAATTGTGAAGGGATTGGATAGGTATGTAGTTTTTAAATTCAAATTTTAATTAACCAGTCATTCCAATTTCAGTTTCATCATTCATCCGCAACTCACCAATCGCAACGCTCACTTTCGTTTCATCAATCCAAATCCAAGGTCCAACGTCTACAAAGTCCTTCTTCAACGGAAAACCGATGCGATGAAGATCCTTGTGGAGGTAGAGAAAAATAATCAAGGAGACATGTGCCGATTGAAGACCTATGTTGGAGATGAAGAGGTCGAAAAGCTAAAGTGGAGATTGGCGAATGAATTGGAGTTTTATGCGAAGCCATTGTATGTTAAGTGGAAATGAATTGTTTGTTGATTTTTTTAAAATTAAATTGAAATGAATAAAGTTGGTGTTAGTGTTACTGTACATAAAGTGTGTGTGGTTCTAGACGTTCTCTGGTTGGTACAAGGCTTCCAATGGGGTTCTGAAAGCTTCAGACAAACGTTTGAGCAAAAAAAGCTTCAGAAAGCTCCAGTACCGTGTTCTGCAGCCCAAAAGCACTTCCAGCAGCTCCAAAAGCGTCCTCGGTAGTACCAAGAGACATCTGGCAGCACCAAAGGCACCCTAGCAGCTCAAGTACTATGTTCTGCAGCTTCGAGAGGCTTCTGGCAGCCCCACAGCACTTCCAGCAGCCCAAAAGCACTTCCAGCAGCCCAAAAGCACTTCCAGCAGCCCCAAAGCACTCTCAGCAGCTCCAGTACCATGTTCTGCAGCCCAAAAGCACTTTCAGCAGCTCCAAAAGCGTCCTCGGTTACCAAGAGACATCTGGTAGCATCAAAAGCACCCTAGCAGCCTCAAAACACTTCCAGCAGCTCCAGTACCATGTTCTGAAGCATCAAGACTCTTCTGGCAGCGCCAAGAGGCTTCCAGCAGCCGAAAATTGCCCTAGAGTCACATTGCATCAGATTGCCCTGCAAAAACCAACCAAAAGTTCAAAAAACCACCGAAAAAAATTGTTTATATTCGTCATTATTTGCTAAAGCACACATACACATTCTAGACCAGACCAGACGACCAGCGAGAGATCGAAGACGAGAAGAGACGCAGACACAACAAGGCGTACATTTCCATTTCATTGCATGTGCCCTCTCATTTTTCTTTTTGAATCACAACTAGTCGCCTTCAAGTACCATGACCGCAATTTCCGACGTCTCACCATCAATTCCATTCCTAAAATTTCCGGAAAAAGTCCATGAAAAGCTACTGGGACTGCTCCAGCCGATCGATATGTGAGTCACTTTCCTATAATTTTTCACAGCGTTCTTTGCAGTTTCGAATTGTCACTTTGCTCCCGAGAAACCAAAACAGCCATCGAAAAATCGCTTATCTCCGATCAATTTTTCCTCGAAATCCGTTTCCGTGCCGATTTCCAATCGATAAGCGTCGTTCGGAGGTTCGAATTTAGCGAGAAGCGAACCAATTGGGTATTCAACGCTTCCGCTCCAGAATCTTCCTCTCAAGACCCAAAACCAAGCCATAATCGTATTGTTGATGGAATTCCTATCGATTTTTTCGAAAAATCCGACAAAAATTTCAAATCCCGATCTCCCCTGCCCATTGACTCCGTTCTCAAGGTCTTCGAGTATTTCATATCGATTTTTCACGAAAGCAAAAAGGAAATTCGAATTATGGACCTGGATCTGACCCTGCCCAAGGAACCGGAGTTTCTGGAGAAATTCCAAAAATTTTCGCGTTTTTGGAAGTGTCAATGGCTGGTTGTTGGTGAGGGAAAAGTTTCGGAAGAGGTGATGAAGGGATTTCTGGATTTTTATGAGGCCGATGTTTGGAAATCGTTGGGCTGTGATGCCGGTCCGGATTTTGTGTTTGACATGGTGAGTTGGGGTGTTGAAAGGGGGTAGGGCAGTACTATAAAGATTCCAGCAGCTATTAGGGGTTTCTGGTAGAACTATGCAGCTCAGACAGCCCCAGAATCGCTCTAGAATCACAGAACGCGCTTTGGCAGTACCAAGGAACTCCTGGCAGCTATGAAAAGCTTCTGGAAGCTACCAAACTCCCTTAGAAACTTCAAAATTGTCCTGGCAGTACTAAATGCGCCCCAGCAGCTACAAAAGGCTTCTGGCAGCTACAACGAGCCTCTTTTAGCACCAGAAGCTCTCCGAAAGCACGTAAATCCCCTTACGAGCTTTAATATCGCTTCTGGAGATTTACAAAGCTTCTGGCAGCTACAAAATCCTCTAAGAAACTTCAATACCGTTCCAACAGCACCATAATCCCTCTAGATACACTGAAAGCGCCCCTAGCAGCTTCCAAACCCCCTTCCGCCCTGCACCATATCCCAATTTCCAGCCAATCACCTCCACCATCTTCAACGCTGCCCCCGGTTTCTGGATCAATCGTCAAAACCTGCTCACCCTCGACTGTGAAGCACTTACAATTTCCTCCAGCAACTTGACATCCGAAGATTTCAACGCGTTCCTTCTCAAATGGACGAACGGCTCGGATACCAAGCTGCAGTATCTCGACGTTCGTGGTAGTTCTTCTATTTCTTCGGAGGGATTCAAGAAATTGGATCTGGATGTGATTTTGAAGGATTTGCCGGGAATTTTGCTTCCGGGATGTAGAAAGCGAACGGAATGTGCTAGATACCAATGCTTCGCGTTCCGGATTCCCTACGAGAAAGGTGTAGATTTAAGGCGAGCCGATGGAGTCTTAGCAACAGTTTTGGTGTATCAGAATCGAAAGAGAATGTGCTCGTTTTTGTTTGAAGTTTGGAAGGATCAGAATCCGAATTTGGAGTTGGATTCGGACTTGAGCTCGAGTTTAAAGATTGATAATGAGTGAAAGACATATTTGAATAAAGCATCAGAGCCCCGTATATCTTATCAGTAATTCAATCAATCTTTCGCTGCCAATGGTCAAGGTCACCCAGCAGGTGTTCACAGGCCCATAGAGCAAATTGGATCGATGAATGCGTCCAGGTCACGCAACATGCACCATGTTCCTCTCTCCTCCTGGCCCTTACAATTAGCTCTCATTCCTTCATTGATCCCCTTCACTATGGACGACCGTTTTCCACTACTCTCCCTTAATCCACGAGCGTTTAGGATTATTGCGAAATTCTTGAACTTTTGCGACTTGTAAGTTGTAGTTGCAACATATTACTTCTGTCTGACGTTGCGCCCCCAATGGCAGAGTTTCTGCTGGCCGGAAACTCTTCCATCTCCCGTTGGTCTCGCCACGAACAGTGTGCCCAAAAAAAAGCACGAGTTTCCAACTCGATCTCTTTTTGCGAGGGCAGCTCGCACGTGCAGGCGCGCGGGCGCCGGCCGATCTTATGCAGCGCTGTGTACCGACAAAAACCGGGATCGCGATGGCGCCTATACAATGCACTGCGCGGCG